>PITA01006515.1:0-64166 GCA_004023965.1 Spilogale gracilis
GGGGGGGCACTACTGCTTGGACAAACTCCGGCAGGCTTGAAAACATGCTGTGTTCAGGAAAGAGCAGGAAGACTGGGATCGGGATGAGACACACTTAACTTCCTAGTTCTACCTCTGCCCAAGTCCTCGCCCTAACTTTATTCATTTTTAAAAAATATTTTATGTATTTGAGGGTGGAGGCAGAGGGAGAGGAAGAAGCAGTCGCCCCGTGAGCTGGATGAAGGGCTTGATCCCAGGACCCTGGGATCAGGCCCTGAGTTAGAGGCAGATGCTTAACGAACGGAGCCACCCAAGCGCTCCTAGCTGTAACTTTAGACTAGTCTGTTCTCTCTGGGCCTCAGTCTTCATCCACAAAAATGGCCACAAATATTAGCTTTTCCTTCCAGGGCTGCTGAGAGGGTGAAAGAGTTTTCCTATGGGACAGCAGCTTGGAGTATGGAAGGCCTTCAAAAGGTGGGAATTGAAACAAATGGAGAGAACTGATTTAGAATGTCACCATTGGTGCCTGGCTGGCTCAGTCAGTGCAGCAGGAAACTCTAGATTTCAGGGCTGTGGGTTCGAGCCCTGAGTTGGGTGAAGAGATTAGAAATAAAATTGTAATTGTAAATAAAATTGTAAAAATAAAAATAGGACGCCTGGGTGGCTCAGTTGGTTAAGCCACTGCCTTCGGCTCAGGTCATGATCCCGGAGATCCGGGATCGAGTCCCACATCGGGCTCCCTGCTCGGCCGGAAGCCTGCTTCTCCCTCTCTCACTTCCCCTGCTTGTGTTCCCTCTCTGGCTGTGTTTCTCTCTGTCAAATAAATAAAATCTTAAAAAAAAATAGTAAAAATCATTAAAAAAATAGAATGTCACCATCACATGTGTGCATCTAACTGAGTGACTTCTGGGTGCAGGGCACTGTTTTGGCGGGTACCAGGAAGCAAACGAGCATCAGACTCCTTCCTTGCCTTGGAGAGCTTACAGTCTAGTTGGGGAGACAACAAAGAGCTTAGCGGGCTGAGGCCAGGGTCCAGGAGGGCATGGGGCATGGGGGCTCCAGGGGCTCAAGGGAAGGCTGGATCCCTGGGGAGTTTCATGGAAGGTAGAATCATCAGATTGGCCTCCGAGACACCTGCAGTGGAGAGCTGGTGCCTAACTCCAGGCCAGAGAATGGCTTGGGGGGGAGGGGGATGGTCCGTGGAATTCAGCTTCTAGAAGCAGAGGACATGACAGTTACCCACGAGGATGTGCCCTGTGGGTCCAGATTGCCGGGCTAGAATGTCAGCTGTAACTTTTAGCTTTGCTCCTTCGCAAAATGGGGACAATCACAGTGCCTACCTTATGGGGCTATCATGAGAACTAAGATGGAGAACTTAGGTCAGGTGCCTAGACCCAACCAGGCAGAGCCTGGCGCTTAAGCAGTTTATAAATGTTGGCTACAATGGTTTTTTTTCCTCCTCCTGCTGCTCTTGGCCAGGGGAAGGCACGGATCAAAGGTGGGGTGGGTAAAACTATTGTTTCAACGCTGATCTCTTATCCCCAGCCCATAGCCAAGGCCAAGTCCTAAGAAACACCTGAGCAGGCCGGTGGGCTGGAGGTGGGGACAGCAGGGGAGGAGGCGGGCACAGCCACACAGGAACACACTCAGACTCCACCTGCCTGTACCCGAGCCTTGCTTCCTGCGGTGGCACTCAGGCCCCGCGGCTTTTTGGGGCCTTTATGGGGTAATTCTATCTCCATTAGGGCTTTATTATGTCACAATAAATACCACTTTTCCGAGCCGCTTCCTAAGACTCACCAAAGAACTTTCCTTGTCAGCATCCAGTCACCCTGAGCAGGAAGGACTCTGGGTCGGTCGGATGGGAAGAGAGGGAAGGGTGTGTCACCAGGTGAGTGACTAAAGACAGAGGAGCTGCCCCCCCCACCGCTTCCCACAGGCCTCCGCTCCCATGTCACAGATGAGCAACACCTGTCTCAGGACTCTGGGTCCCCAGCTGGGCACCCCCCCCAGGCACACAGCCGGCGGCTGGCAGGGCTGTTTCCCCCTTCACCGCAGGGTGAAACCCCACCTGGTGGGGCCCTGAAGGGACACCTCCGCTACTACACCTGCCACACAGGGACCTAGCGACAGCACCCAGCGTCTCTCAGGCAACACAGAGCTTACCAAGCCCTTCAGGCGCTCGTTACTTCTCTTACTCATTCGGGCGAGCGTTTGCTGAATACCCACCATGTGGGTATTCGCTACAAATGTCCCCGCAGTCTTGGAGCGGATCTTCCGGCGGGACGTCCAACATACAGAGCCTGCCTGGCCGGTAACACACATGTACGGGCAGGGTCCTACATACGACACATGAAACCTTCATTCACCACCGCCCGGAGTGCCCAACACAATATGTAAAACACTCATCCATACATTTACACACACACACACACACCCCATGCTCACACTCACCACAGGCCCCGCCCAGCACAGAGGTGGCTTCCTGCCACCGAGCGGCCTGTATCCATAGTCATGGCCGGGATTTAACCAGGACGTCCCACAACCATAGCCTGTGCGGTTGACATGCACGGCCTTCCTCTATCTTCACCGTAACGCTCTGATGGAGGTTTATCTGTCTTCCTGATGAGCAGGCTGAACCTCAGAGGAGGGAAATATCTAAAAACCCAAAAACTGGTGGGTTGACTCCACTGACTTGTTCTCAGCCCTTGCCACAGACAGTGCACTCACACACACATCCTCTTGCACACGCATATGCTTACACACATGCTCACACGCGTACACCCACACACACCTGCACACACACACGCGTGCCCACATGCACTCGTGCACACTGATACTTACTCTCATGGACACTTGCACGCTCGCAGACTCTCAGAACACCAAGACTCTCCTATCATCTTGGTCAAAGGCTTTAATTACGCTACCTCAACACCTGTAATTAGCGCTCCTCCTTCTCCACAGGAGGTGTCTGGACCCGCTTCTCAAGGGCAGGCGCCAAGGCTGAGAGGCCAAGATGTCCACAGCGGGCAGGGAGGACGCGGGGACTGGAGCAGCTCAGCTGGGACTTTGGCAAATAGGTCCAGGGGGAGTCAAGGACAGTCTCGAGGTGGACAGAGAGAAGGGAGGTGGATGGAGGAGCCTGGAGCCTCCCAGGGAATCAGGCCTGTTCCTCCTGGACGGGCCAAATGGTGATTGGGCAATGGGCAGCCGTGGGTGGCCAGCAGGCTGGTGAGAGGACATTTCCCGTTTGTTTCGCTAAGTCCAGCCGCTTCCGGCAGTAGGGCAGATGAGCTCATGTCTGAGGAACCTTTGGGAAGAGGCCCCCTGGAAGGGCAGGTGGGAGGCAGGTGCCCTCCAAAGTACTGAACAGACTGACTGATTCAGTCCTGCCAGGGGTGGGGGATGGGGTACTCCAAACAGCAGCCTCCTGCCTGCCCTTCCCCAGCTTGGGGCGGGGGTTGAAGCAGAGATTACCTAGATTCAAATCCTGGTTCTCCTTCCTTTGAGCTGTGTAACCTTTGGGCATGTGTATAAGGTCTTGGAGCCTCAGTGTCTTCTTCTGTAAAATGGGGATAATGATACCTGCCTCCCAGAGGAGAGTTACAGGAGATAATCCATGTCTGACTTGTTCCTAGAGGTGGTTGCTCTTAGATTACGGTATTCTTTTTTTTTTTTTTAATAAGATTTTATTTATTTGACAGAGAGAGACAGCGAAAGAGGGAACACAAGCAGGGGGAGTGGGAGAGGGAGAGGGAGAAGCAGGCTTCAGGCTGAGCAGGGAGCCTGAGCAGGGAGCCTGATTCGGGGCTTGATCCCAGGACCCTGAGACCATGTCCTCAGTGGGAGGCAGATGCTTAACAACTGAGCCACCCAGGCGACCCAGATTAGGGTATTCTTAAAGGCTCCTGAGCAGAGATGCTCTCCTCCTCCACCACCGGTTCGGTGTGCCCTTCCGAGGCCCTAGAAAGAGAGGCATCTCAGTCTATTTCGAAGCTCCCCTCATAGGCCTGCTGCTGAGGAGGCAACTGCTTCTTGCCCCCCAGCCCATGTAACTGAGGCCTTGCAGGCCAACATTGAACCCCATCCAGAGGGGAAGAGGTGAGAGGATGGATGGCTCAGGGTCAACCATCCCTACCACTGGGCCCTAGGACCCCGGTTCAGAGCTCAAACTTGGGAGGGCCTGGGGGGCGCCAGGGAGTCCAGAGGGCTCCAAGGTCCTCCCCAAACCCCTCGGGACTCCCCTCCCTTCCAACCGAGTGCCAGCCCTGCCCCTTTAAAGACATTCCTGAAGGCGTGGCTTCGATGACGTCAGCGCGGGGCATGAATGAACACGAGCCGGTTCTCACCCAACTTCCATTAAGGACTGGGGCAGGAGGCGAGAAGTTGCGCGCCGGCCGCGGGCGGGAGCGGGCAGCGAGGCGGGAGTGCGGGCGTGCGGGAGCAGGGCGCGGAGGACCGGCCGGGAGCGAGGAGGCGGCATGGAGCGTCTGCAGCCCCGCGCCTGCCTGGCCCTGCTGTGGGGCTGCGTGCTGGCCGCGGCCGCGGCGCAGGGCAAGGAAGGTGAGTGTGCGCCGGGGCCGCCCCGGCTTGCCGCAGCCCCGGCTGCCGGACCCCGACACCGCGAGCCTCTCGGAGACCCGCGGGGCGATGCGCGCAACTTTGGAAACCGACTTGGCGCCGCCGGCCCCGGCGTGCTGGGGTCAGGAGGGCGCGCGCGCGCTGCCTTGGCGACGAATCTGGGACCCCCTGCCCCAGGGTTAGGGGGCCTCCGGGAACTAAGCGGTGGCGGCCGGGTGCGCGGGGCTCGGAGGCCGCCGGGAAGGGGCCGCGGCGCCGGCCACGCGGTCGCAGCCCCGGCGGTGCTTAAGGAACCGGTCCTGACGGGGGCGCGGGGGTCCCTTGGAGAACGGGGTGTCTGAAGGGCTTTACCGCGGACTCAGCCTCCTGGTGACCTGTCTTCACTAACCGGCTTGTCCCGATTTTGCGGGGAAGCATTCCTGTTGGAGGCCCCTCATTTTGGGGGAGGGGGCTCTTCGGCCGGCAGGGAGCCCCCCGAGGAAGCCCCTGCTCCCTGAGATTTTCTTCACGCCTTCCTTTTGCTTCCAGTCGGGCAGGAGAGTATGGGGGGCGGGGAATTTCGGGCCACCCTGTCCACGCAGAGCCTCCCTGTCTTCCCAACCAGCATTCTCAGGCTCGGGGGTCAGGTTCGGGGCTTCGAGTGCGGACAGGAAGTCCCAAAGTCAAGCGTTCTGAGCTAGGGGTGACTCAGAACGAGGAAATGCGGCAGGTGGGGGCGCGGTCTCTCAAGGTGTGGAGCCGTCACCCCAGGGCCACCGGGGAGTCCGGGCATCCGGGGGTGGGGGACTGAATCACCCACCCCCGCCCCAGCGCTCCCGGAGCGGCGCCGGGTGAGGGGCCAGCAGACTTTGCCCTGGGCGGGGCAGGTGTGTGAGTGGGGGCGTTGCCCCCCCGGCTAGGGTCGCAGAGCGGATGGGGGCTCCTGCCCTTGGCCGAAGACCTTCCTGTTCGCCCAGCCGAGGCCGGCTTCTGTTTCCAACAGCGAGAGCAAGTTTTCCGCGTTGGCCTGGGCAGAGCTAGGCTTCCGCAGGCTCCAGCAGGGGGAAGTGCAGAGGAAACCCCAGGCCGGTGAGAAGTTTCCTTGAGCCTTGCTTTCTTTTTCTGCCTCCCAAAAAGGGGTGGGAGGTTTTGCTTTTCCAAGTTGGGAGCAAAAGAGGCCAGAGCTGGATCTCTTGGAGGTGGAGTTGGGGGGCGCATACTGTCCCAGTGTCTGGATGGGTCAGAGTTCCAGGTCCCAACTTGCAGGAGTGGGCGGCTGGGATTTCTGCCATCTCCCATACTTACCCCCCTCCCTACCCCCCAGCTTTTTGTCCTCCCCCTTCCTGGGGGACTGTGCCCAGAGAAAAGGGGAGAGACAGCTGGAATCGCTACAGGCTTCTCTGGAAGGCTGTCCTGGGGGTGAGGGGATTAGGAAGGACCCACACTACTGAGCTGCTGAGCGCGTGTGTTGCAGCCCTTGTCACCAGCCTGGAAGCCACCTGGTCCTTGTGCCCCATTGTGCCCTCCCAGCCTGGTCCACCAGCCGCCCCCTCTGTGGGACTGAGGAGGCAGAGGGTGTGTATTGGAGAGTCTTGGGGTAGGGGAACATTTTTGCTTCAGCTCCAAGAGTCCCCCTGAACAACTCCCACAGTGATGGTGGTGGTGGGGTGTTGGCCTGCTGGTAAGTTTTGGTCTTTGGTTTTCCGGCCAAATGTGGTGGATCTGCCTGGGGGTAGATGGGAGCTAGAGAGAAGGACACACAGGTCCCTTCCACCCTTAACACAGACTGCTGCTCGCTTCCTTTCTCCCTTCTCGCCTCCTCCCTGTGGGTAGAGGAGCCAGAATGTATTTGGAGACCCAGATGGAGCCTGTCTGGATTCTCAGCAGCCACTGAATCTGTCCTCTTTTTGCAAATGGGGAAACTGAGGGAGGCCCAAGCTAAGCCCTTGCCAGCCACAGCCCTCTGCACAGAAAGTCAGATCCGACTTCTAGAGCTGCTGGAGCCCAGGGCCCCTGGCATTGTGGATTCTTGGCTGATTTTCGTAGGAAGCAGAATAGCTGGGCAGGGGTGCAGTGGCTGATGGGATGGGGGCTGGAAAGTGCTTCGGGGCTCTGGAAAGTCCTTGGCTCAGTTCTGTAAGAGCCGCATTTGCCCTCTGTTCCTTTTTTTCCCACAGAACCCCGTGTGTCCCCCCTTTCTTTAGGAATTAGCTGGTTTCAGTTAAAGTGGGACTTGGGGAGAAGGGAGGTGACCCCAGGTAGCACTGTGTTTGAGTAAAGAAAGCAATATGACATTCATGATGGAACCGAAGGTGGAGAAGTTAGGGAGGGAGGTTTCCTGGGGGTGGTGAGAGGGATTGCCTAGCCAGGGTTTCTCAGTGAAGGCTTCAGGGGCAGCCAAGGGGCTCCCAGGTCCCCCACCCCTTCTAGGGAACCGGAGCCCTCTGTTCCTGGAAGAGCTCAGGGAGAGGGAGCTGCACCAGGGCTGGACTGTGGTTCCTGCTCACCGGTTCTAGGGAATTTCCAGGGAGGGGGCTGTGCTGGAAGCCCCCTGGGGAGGCTCCTTCCTGTGTGAAGGCTTCTTTTCTTCTCAGATTGAGCCCCGTGATACTTCTGGAGCCAGGCCTAGGGCTGGAAGGGGACTGTGCTCTTGCAGGGGTGGTGGGGTCCCTCTGGGCCAGGTTAACCCTTTGGAGCCTGGGGAGCCCTCAGGGGCACAGTCTGCAGCTTCCTACTAGTCTGGAGAGGAGGGGATATACAGAACTGTGGGGGGCACTCATCATTTCCTCCTACCCACCCAGCCAGAGCCAGGAACCCCCAGATTCCTTCCTTTGTAGCCAGAACATTCCATTTGCTAGTGGGGTGAGTGAGTTTTCCAAGCCTGCGGGGCATGCCCAAACAAATCTTCACCCCTACCCCACCCCCTCCAGGCACCCTCCCCTATCCCCATAGCCTTGGGACTGGGGCCACATCTGAGGAAAAAGGATTTCCTCCTCCCTCCTCCTCCCGGTTGGGGCTGCAGGGCCCTTCCTAGAGAGATTTGGCCCAGGTCGGCAGCAGCGGGTGGCAGTGCCTCACATCAGGCCTGGGGGCCTTCAGCCCAGGGGAGGAGGCCATCCTAACGCCAGGAGAGGATTTCTAAGGCTACTCTCCCAGTCCCCTCACTCCATCCCCTACCCTAAATCCGGAGCCCATCTCTGCCCCCTGCCTTAGGGTTATTCTTCCAAGTCCTAAGCTTGAGGAATGCTGCTTCCTGAGTCTATGTTCCTCATGTTCCAGGGTCCAAGGAAGTGAGTGCTTGGTTTCCCCCCCCACTGAGGGTTTTACTCTCTTGGGGGGGGGCATTGTCTAGGTTCCCTACCTGAGCTCCCCCAGTGTCCTTTTTCTCTAGGGAGGGTGGCACCTATTGGCAGCTACCTGGACTTGACTAGGCAGTGGAGGAGGGACACTACCTGGGGGCTTGGGTCTTGGCTGTAGCCACTGAGCCTGGCAAAGAGCCAGGGAAGGACTGACGGGAGCTGCCCAAGGGCAGGGCTAGATTTTGGGAGGCCTCTGGCAGTGTGTCCCTCCATCAGGCTCCAGATGCATGTCTGATCCCTTTGGGTCTGGAAGTCCCCTCTAAAGGTTTCTATCTCTGGTCCCCCAGGCACCGCTGGCAGAGGGCAATAGCCAGGGTATGAAGGACAGGGCATTGAGAGCGACTTTCCCCATTTGAGAGGGATGGGACCTCGCCAGCTGTGTGTATCTTTGCTATGGGTTCAGAGCTTTATCCTGCCTGCTCTGTGGCTTTCGTGGTGAGAAGATCAGCTTCCAGAAACCCCCCACTCATCGCCCCCCCCTTCCCCTGGAGCTGTTCGCACCTGTTAACAGCCCTCTCCGAGTGCCACGAGACATGTATGCACATACGTGTGCCGCGTATGTGGGTGCTACGGGGCCTGGAGGGGTCTCATGCTTGGTGGGGGGGATGTGGCTCAAGAGTTTCTGAGCCCCACATGCGTGTGAAGTGCTGCAGAGGGGCCTTGTTTCCGGAAGCAGAAGGGGCCGGCGTGGTGTCACTTACCAGCCCTGCCTGCCCCAGCTCTCTGGCCAGCTGCTGCCCCCCTGCTGGGCTGAGCTGTGTTCTGCACTGCCTAGCTGGGGGCTGAGGGGGGTTGGCTTGGCTGGAGCTGTGGCCTGGGAAAGGGGGTGGGTGGGTGGGGGGCTGGTCCTCTCCGTCGAGGGACAGGCGGACAGGCCGTTGGGATATAGTGACCCTATATAGTGGGGTAGAAGCCATCAGGACTCTCACCTTTCCCACCACAGCCTGGGTCCTCGAGACGCCCTTCCAAGCTCACGGGCCTTCCCTCCTATCTCTTCCAGTTGTACTGTTGGACTTTGCTGCAGCTAAAGGGGAACTCGGCTGGCTCACGCACCCATATGGCAAAGGGGTAAGCCTTCAAGGTCAAGTGGGGGCATGAGGATGGGGAAACAAAACCCAGGGAAGATGGGGCCAGCCTAAATAGAACAGCTCAGTCAGGGATCAAACTCCTGTTTCCCACACCAGGCTTGGAGTCTGCCATCCCACAATGGGGTGGGGAGCTGGGGGGTTGTCAGGTGGGGAAGGGAGAGGCAGAAAGGGCTGGGGAGACAGCTGGAGGTCCCAGCAGAGCTGGGATCCCTGGATGCCCAGCGGGCCAACACTCAGAGGAACCCTCTCTAGTTTCCTCCATCGACCTCTTGGGAGGAAAGGGTTAAAGCCTTCCTGTCTTCAAAGTCCCAGCCCAGAAGGTGAGGGGTAAAGGAGAGACCAGGAACAGTGGCTCCCAGGTCCCCAAAGCCCCAGGAAACCACATCCAGTTCCTTCCTGCCGGGCCCCTCTCCCTTCTCCTCCAGCTGTTACTTCCCCTTCCTGCTTGGGGCTGAGTTTGTTTTGCTTCGTCCCCACCCAAGAACTGCCCCCTTTCCCTGTCCGACTCTCAACAAGGACTGGTGGGCAAGATACTGTGATTCTTTTCCCGGCTTTGTGTGATTTTGGGGAAGATACTGCTGCTGTCCACGTCTCAGTTTTCCCTTCTGTATAATGGGCCCTGCTGAGTTTGCCCTGGGGACCTGAGCCAGGGAGAAGTATGTTTCCGGGAGGTTACTTGGAACAGTTTCCACTGTTGGCCAGATTTGTGTGAGTCAGATGCTTGTCCCTGGTCAACTGGGCCCTGTGCAGCCCTGCAATACAGCTCTGTAGATTTCTAGGATTCTAGAATGTCCAGCTGGGAGGGAACACAGATCACCTAATCCAACCCACTCATACAGAGTGGGACACTGAAACCGAGGCCCAAGGGCCTTGGGATGAGGCCTTGACCAATGTCATACAGTGTAGCCCAGGCCTCTTTCCCTAGCTCCTCTGCTTTTATTCATTCGTTCGTTCTTTATTCATTCACTTGTTTTCCGAGCACCTGCTCTGTTCCACACAGGCCCTAGGGATACCTAGGTGAATTTGGGGCAGTCTTTGCCCCAGGGAGCTCAGACTCTAGTATGAGACAGTTGTAGATATCACCACGTAAGCGCCAAGTACTGTGATAAAGGGGATGTGGAGATCCTGGGAGCCGGAGGGGGGCCCTTGGCCCATGTCTTCCCAGAGGAGACTGAGCTGATGTTCTAAGGATGAAGATCTGTTCCAAAGCCAAGATTTAAAAACTGTAAAGCATCGTCCTGATGCCCCGCTTGATACCTGGGCAGTGCCTCGGGGCCTCATTTTCTCCCGGGGCACATGCCCGCACTAACCTGCCCCCCTTGCCTCGTGCAGTGGGACCTGATGCAGAACATCATGGACGACATGCCTATCTACATGTACTCCGTGTGCAACGTGGTGGCCGGCGACCAGGACAACTGGCTCCGCACCAACTGGGTGTACCGGGGCGAGGCGGAGCGCATCTTCATCGAGCTCAAGTTCACCGTGCGTGACTGCAACAGCTTCCCTGGGGGCGCCAGCTCCTGCAAGGAGACCTTCAACCTCTACTACGCTGAGTCGGACGTGGACTATGGCACCAACTTCCAGAAGCGCCAGTTCACCAAGATCGACACCATTGCGCCCGACGAGATCACGGTCAGCAGCGACTTTGAGGCACGCCACGTGAAGCTGAACGTGGAGGAGCGCTCCGTGGGGCCACTCAGCCGCAAGGGCTTCTACCTGGCCTTCCAGGACATCGGCGCCTGCGTGGCGCTGCTCTCCGTTCGCGTCTACTACAAGAAGTGCCCTGAGCAGCTGCAGGGCCTGGCCCGCTTCCCTGAGACCATCGCGGGCTCCGACGCACCCTCCCTGGCCACGGTGGCCGGCACGTGCGTGGAACACGCCGTGGTGCCGCCGGGGGGCGAGGAGCCCCGCATGCACTGCGCGGTGGATGGCGAGTGGCTGGTGCCCATCGGCCAGTGCCTCTGCCAGGCCGGCTACGAGAAGGTGGAGGACGCCTGCCAGGGTGAGTGGCGGTGTGGGGGTGGCAGGGGAAGGGGGACGGGGGTGCTTCTGGATTCTAGTGTTGGCTCTGGCTCCATTGGGACCCTGGGAAGGTCGCCCGTGCTCTGATGTGTGGAGGTTCTGTGAGTGGAAATCACAGAGCCTTCCTGAATTTCAGGTTCCTTATTTATGGGTGGGTCCACTCATTTGCTGAGAAGGAAAAAATGGAAAAACGGTATGCCGTGGAGGTTATGAGTAAGTATTCTAGGACAAAAATGCCTGGGTTCAAATCCCAGCTGTGCATTTAGCTGTGTGACTTTAGGACCGTTTCTTAACCTCTCTGTGCCTGGAAGTCGCTTCTGTAAAATGGAGAGGAGCACAGAGCCCATCTCAAAGTGTTGTTAAGGTAATCAAATGACCTAATGCTCATGGAGTGCTTAGCTCAGTGCTTGACACGTAAGTGCTTTAAAGTGTGCTTGTTATTTTTAATTCATTCCACAAATATAACTTCAGTATCGCTATACACCAGCACCATGGACACATGGTCCCGTCCCCGGAGCTCGTTCCATCTCTATTAGCTCACCGTGTGACCTAAGGCAAGTCACTTAACCTCTCTGGGTCTCAGGCTGCTCTTTGGTGCATGGCGGTGCGGGAACTGGACCCAGACTCACACACCCCTCCTCCCCGCCGGCTGCACACGAATCACCTGGCAAACTTGAAAAATGTCTGCATTGAGGTCGCGGTGGAAGGCAGGTGCAAAGTCTGCCCTCCGTGCCTGACATTCCCCGGGGCCGTGGACCCAGGTTCTCCTGAAGGATCTTCTACATATGACAAAGGCAGAGGGAGGCTCCCGATTCTCCAGGATTCAGTCTGGGAATGGGGCCTAGGCATTAGTGAGCTCACATCGGAGGCCGGAGGCCGTGGCTTGACCCTGCCAGGGCCTATGACAGTGGAAATCTCCACAGCAATGTGGATTTTTTTCAACGGGGGACTTTTTCTAGACGTGACCGTGGGGCAGGGCATTTGGGAAAGCAGGCCAGCCATTGGAAGGTCAGTTCATCTGCTCTCTGGGGGGATTTCTTTGCTGAGATAAGTGGGGTGTTGAGGAATTGGCTAGCCCCTGCAGTTGCCTATACGCACTGGGTGACCTTGGGTAAATCTCTCTTCATCTCTGGCCTAAAACAAGAAGGCTTTCTACTTGGTTTTTTAGCCAAAGATCATAGGACAGACGAAGTAGGTTGAGATGTTGGAGGAACCTAAAGCCTTTTTCTGTTAGGCTCCATTTGCCTCCTCAAACAAATCCTCAGAACCTTGCTTAACACAGTCTTTGAAGCCCTGGATGAGAAGTTCCCCAGTAGGCCTGTGGTGCAGTCTCTGCTGCGGCCCTTCCTACTACCCCATTGTCCTTCCAGCTCCCCTATGCCGAGTCTCTCTTCCCGAGGCGGCCCCTGCTTTAGGTGACCTCTGGTGCACACTCCCAGTTTCAGACAATGACCGCGGGATGGGGGGGCCCAGGCAGCCCAGTGGGTTGAGCAGGCTCCTCCCACATGACATCCTCATGCAAGAATGCAGGGGTGGGGGATGAGGGGCAGCTGAAAACTTTCCACAGGCTGGTGATTCAGGCCCTGCAGAGATAAGTGGATGTTGGGTTTGAGGGGGTGGAGGGGGGAGACTCTCTCCAGTAAGGGGGGGGGCAGGCTTCCTTCCCCTGGCGGGGGGGTGTCAGGGTTCTGGCAGGCTTTGCCGGTGTAGGACCTGGATCAGGAGGACTGGTTTCCAAGAGCACAGTCTTTGATTTTCCTGGTGGACCCAGCCACCTGTTGCCTTACTTTTTCCAACTTGAGATCCCTCAGTCGTTCTTAGGGGCCGTCAGTGTGGCTGGGAAGGCCCAGCCTGGCGGCTTTGTACCCCTACAGGCATTTGCAGCAACTCCCACCATGGGGCCAGTGGAGAGAAAAGCAAGAGCTCTTATAGACAGGTGCCCTCCACTGGCGGGCGGGAGCTAGGCGACCACTTTATTGCCGCCACACTTGCTGAATCTGGCCTGCCTGTCCTTGGGGCGCTTCACAGACAGGAGATGGAGGCTCAGAGAGGTGAAGAGACTCTCCTGGAGGCACCCAGCGATGTGTGGTCGCCGTGGGATTTGAATCGGACGATGCAGTGGCGCCTGGGCCCGGAGGATGGGTCAGGATATGGGGCGGGAAATGACCAGTTCCTCTGGAATCCCTGACTCAGCTCCTGGCCAGCGGATGGAGCACGAGCTCGCTGGGCAGCCCCCGGATGGCGGGTCCTGGCGTGGGAGGGTGGATGGTCCAGGGCCATTACTGAGCACACGGAGGGAGAAATGGAGGCAGGTGCAGGGCCGGCCCTCCCCGCCTGACCTTTCACCAGACTGTGGAGCCAGATTCTCCCACTGGGGCTTTTACTGATGACAGATCATGCCCAGAGAGGGGTGTGGATTCCCCAAGGTCACCGAGCACCTGGTCCAGGTCGTCTTCAGAGCTCACTGCTTTTCAGGGCCCTTTCCCCAGGAAGCTTGGCACTCAGGAAAGAGTTAAATGGACAGCAGAAGGGAGGCACCTCCCAGGTACTGCGATCGGACAGGTGGGCACCCTGCCCGGAGAGCTCTCAGAGCTATGTCAGGAATGAGCCAGCTTCACTCTGGGCCCCCGCCCTGCCCCCGGCCCTGCCTGGGGGACAGTGGAGGCTCTCAGACTGACTGTCCTCTTCCCCCCACCCCATGCTCTCCCCCGGGGTGGCTTTGTCTCTGCTTCCTGCGCTGGCATCGGCTACTGAGCCTCCGGGGCCCTGCCTGGCGCCTCGGCCACGGGCACTGCCAGCCAGGTGAGCAGGTGGCCGGCGGCTTTGGCCAAAGGCTCAGCCCAGCAGCTGGGAGGCCGGAGCTGGAGGTGGGCACCATGGGGAATTCTGTCTTTGGAGGTTCCTGCTCCTTTAAGGGGCCCAGCCCCCTGGGGACGTCTCCTCTCTAATTTCTCTGTCCCCTGGTTCATAGGGACATCCCCACCCCATCCAGGCACCAGGCTGAGCATTTCATGTGGTTTCCTTTAGTTTTCACAAACCCAGAAAGGCTGAGGATGTAGCTCCATTTTATAGACGGGGAATCTGAGGCCCAGAGAGAGGAAACAGTGACCAGTGACCAAAAGAGCAGGGGCCCTGGCACGAGGGCGGTGGCGTACGGTCCCCAGCTCACTGCCCCCGGCATGTGTCCTCCCCGTAAGCTGTGTGCCCTTGGCAAGTCCCCTCTGGGGCTCATTCTGCCCACCTGTCAAATGGGTGGGTTGGACCCTTACAGACCTCGTGATCAGAATTACCTCCTGTGACTTTTACCAGAAGCCTGAGAACCTGGATTGTCCCGGTGAGCAGGGGCGAGGAGCAGGGTCCTAGTACTGGCATCCTGAGTGGCCCAGGCCCAGTCCAGGGTCCTCAGCTGAAGGGGAGGCACGCCCTGGGAAGGGAACAGCTCCCGTCAAGGTGGTCTCAGGACAGCTTGGTCCAGGACATGACTGATCCCCAGGTGGGGGGCTCTGTGAGCTGTTGACTCTTGGGCACTTCCCTTCCCCGGCCTCATTTCTGTGGTTTCCTCTGGCCTGCTGGGGTGGGAGCCATGGATGGCGGCCCCCCACCTCTGCGCCCCACCTGTCCCGCCCTCAGCCCACACCCGCTGGCAGCTCCATGGGGCGGCCCTTCCCGCCCTCTCCGGAGGTAAGTTGGTCCCCAGAACGGAAGGAAGGAGGCAGGGAAAGCAAACAGAAGATAAAAGGCTGGTGGCAGGGAGTTAGCAGGAGGAGGAGGCTGCTGGTTGGGGGGGGGGGGCTGCGCTTATCTCAGGCTGGGGGAAGAATGTGCCTGAAGATAGTTCTCCAGGGTGTGTGTGAAGGGGGCAGTCAGGCCATGGGGATGTCCCCGTATAGGGCCACCGGGGCTGCTGGAGAAGAAGCCGCTGGGGTCGGGATGAGCCGTTCCCCGCATTGGCAGGGTCTGTGACTTCTCGGTCACCATTTGTTGCCCGGCAGGGCAACAAGACAAAGTCCACGCTCTGCCTCCACAGCTTGGGGAGGTGACTGGCCCCAGGTGAATGGCCACTGCGACCTCTTGACCCTGTGACCTTGCCACTACCAGTTGGGGAGGTGGTTGGACCTGGGGGGAGGGGCTCCACCAGGGGTGAGATTTGCGTCACTCCAGAGGGCGTATGTCCCCAAGTCACTCCACGCTGCCACCTGAGAGGCAGGCATCGGGAACTGGAAAAACCAGGGTGCAGCTCTGGGTGTAGCCACTGTGGCCCTGATCCCCTGCTCGGTGAAGCCCAGGCTGCGATGCCGGGCAGGGGGACAGGGAACGTTCTGGGGCGCTGTCCTCGAGGGTCTCCCAGGGCACTGTGACACTACTGACTCCCGGGGAGAGTGTTTAACCTACGCATGCAAGGTTTAGCCATTGATTCACTTCATTCATTCATTCATTCATTCGCTCACCCGTCCCTCCACTGAGCCCATAGACGTTAGTTGCCCCCCCACTGTGTGCCCGACCCTGTGCTGAGCCGTGGGCCACAGAGAGATGGGGCTCCGTGCCTGCGGCCAGGCTCGAAGAAGGCACTCCTAGGAGCAGGAGTCATTTCAAATGGAGCATGAAAGCAAGGCTGTGAGCGTCCCTGAAGCAGAAACGGGTGTTTATCTGCCTCACCATCGTATCCCAGATGGTGCCAGACACGTAGGAAGTGCTCCATTTCTATTTGGTAAACACGAGATTGAGTGACAGATGCCCCCGTGGGACAGAAGAGGGCAGAAGTTGGGCCGTCCCGGAGGGCCATGGAGAGGAGCTATGGCCGGGTCTTGAAGGGTACATAGGAGTCCCCGGTCGGCTAGGGGACCATGGGTATTTTGTGCATGTGGGTGTCTGTTTGGGTGTGTGTGAGCACCCGGTGTGTGCCCAGAATGCCAGCAAATCCCGCCAGGCAAGGTCAGGAAGACGCAGGGCTTGCTGTGTCCTTGCCATGAACTCTGGGGCCCCCAAGTGCTGGCCCGCTCTGGCAGGGCCCCGGGGACAGCCCCTAGTCGTTGTGCGGCTGGAGGAGGGGGCCGCACCTTCTCGTCAGGCCAGCACATGCCCTGGTGACGCGGTGTGTCCACGGTATTATCTGGCATCTCCGCAGCGGAAATCTCTCCAAATTCCCTCTTTCCTGCCGGCGGCAGTCGGGCCACCCCCGGGCTCTGGGGCCAGAGAATGGAACCTGACTCTTCCCCCACCCCACCTTCCTCCTCTTGGCGTAGGGCTGGGGGTGCTGGGGAGCAGGCACATGGGGAGGTGCAGGGGCTTTGTGGGGGGGGTTGCAGGAGGCTAAGGCCCCCCCCTTTTTAAGATTTTATTTATTTGAGAGAGAGCACAGAGGGAGAGTTCGAAGGAGAAGCCAGCTCCCCGCTGAGCAGGGAGCCCCATGTGGGGCTCTATCCCCTGACCCCGGGGATCCTGACCTGAGCTAAAGGCAGATGCTCAACCGGCTGAGCCACCCAGGGGCCCCTGGCTAACACCTTCCTTAGAACCAAGCCCGAGCCATAAGGGCTTGTGGCCCCCTCCCCAGGCTGGGTTGGAAGGTGGTTCTGGGGGCCCTCCCCCAAGTACCCTGCCTCCACGGGGCCTGGACAGCTGGAGCCAGTCCTTATCCAGGGTATAGGCCCCTCCAGGGCCAGATCAAGGCACTTGGGGAATTGAAATCCCAACATAAAATGGCCTGGCTCTCTGGAGTCTCATTTATACTTGAAGATTGGGGAGGGGGAGAGCTATTTTTGTGATGTGACAAATACATAAGGAGGCATGCAGGATACATGGGAGAGGCACCTGGTTGGCTCAGTTGGTGGAGCACGGGACTCTTGACCTCGGGGTTGTGAGTTCGAGCCCATCGGGGACAGAGATTACTTAAAATTAAAACCTTAAAAAATATACAGGCTTTGCTGCAGTACAGTAGGAGACTTGGTTCCTCAGCCAAAGCCGTGGGGTTCATTCTACCCTTTCTTTGCATAGGGTGTGAGAGAAGACCTATGTGGGGAGGTGCCACACACGTGCTACCCTCTTCCCCTCCGGCTGCTCTGAAATCAGGCTTGTGAGCCTCTGGCTGTTAGAGCCGCCAGGACTCCTCTCCTGTCTCTTAGGCTCATTTCAGAGCATTAGTTTCTCTTTGCCCTAAAGCAAGATGTGTGTGGGAGGAGAGGGGCTCAGAGTCAGGCATCCTGGGTTTAGGTTTTGGTTTCGTGTCTTGGGAGCTTGTTGACCTTGAATAAGTGGCCTTGCCTCTCTGGGCCTTGGATTCCTCCCCTCAGAAGTGGAATGAAGGATACCATGCCCACGTCTGACGGGCTTGTGTGGGGACTGAATGAATGTCAGGTGCGTGGTCCGGGAGCTGCACGCCGTAGGTGCCTCATCAGCGGTCACTGTGTCGCTGCACGGAGCAGGAGTGGGTCCCAGGCCCCCTTGTCCCGGGCAAGCGCCCTCAGGGCCTCTGCTGCGGTTCTGACCCGGTGGCAGCACGCGGCCGAATGGGCTGCTCACTCACAGTGGGCGAGAGGGGCTGCTGAGCTGTCCTTTGAGTCCTGTCCCCTGACTCCCAGTCCTGCTCCCCACCTCTGCTCACATAGGGAGCTGGACAAGGAGGGAGACTTTGTCCAAGATTCTTCTCGACAGTGTGGATCTGACTGTGCCCTTTGGCTCTGCCTCAAACCTTCAGTTGTCCAACTGCTTGCATCGCCCCTGGATAAAGTCCTGGCTCTTTGGCCTGGCATTGGAGGCCCCACACAGTCTGGTCTCTAGAAACCTCTTGGCCTTCTTGCCCCCTGCTCCCCCCGTTTATGCCCAGAAGGCCCCTCATACTCTGTGTGTGAATCTTGCTGTTTCTCACCTCCTCCTTCCAACATTTCTGCCCTGCCAAACCCCTACTCAGCCTCTAAGCCCCAGCCGAAATTTTATGGCAGACTAGTCACGCGTTCCCACTCCCTGAGCTTAGGGGCTTTGTCTCATCACAGGGTTCACGCCATGGAGTGATGGCCTCAGATGTCTCAGGACACTGTCCACAGAATAAGATGGGAGGAGGGTCCAGTAATGGGGTTGCAGAAGAGGTCCCTAGGGTGATCCCACCCTCCCACTCTGGCCATTTCGGCAGCTGCCCAAGCCCTGAGCGGCCCTGCACCGTGGGCCCCGTGTCTGGGCAGCTTCCTGCCTGTGATGCCGGGAAGGGGCTTGGGGCGGGGGCAGCATAGGCTGGTGGGAGGAAGAAGCCTCTGGAGTCAGGTGCCTGAGCCCCTAGCCGGCCCGGCCAGGACAGGATCTTCCACCGGGGGAGGAAAAGCTGCTTCCTGGCTGCCGTTGTGAGTGACGGAAATGACTCGGTCCTGGAAGCAGCCCCACAGAAGATGCTGGGGGCCTGGCCTGGCCTGCTTCCTGGTGGGCCAGCCCCGGAACGGGAAGGCCGTCGGTCCTGGGGTGGGGGACACCTGTAGGGGTGGCATCCTGAGCGGGCGTGCCTGGCCTCTGGGCTGAGGCCGTGGTGGTGACAGTCAGTCAACAAAGGCCCGCGGTGAAGGTGTAGTTCCTGCCCTGGGCAGCGGGAAGCCGAGGTGGGGACCCCTTGGGCTGGTCCGCACGGATTAAAGGGGAGGAGGCAGGTGGGCAGCGTGCTCTGTGAAGTGCGGAGCCGGGTGCGAGATGGGGTCCTCGGGTGAGATGGAAGCCTTGAACGCCGGGCTCAGGTGTGGCCCTGGAGAACATGGGTGGGGCACTTCCTGGGTGCCTAGCGTGAGCTGGGTGCTTGCCATACACTCTGTCATCACAACATACTTTACTAATGAGAAAACAGACCCGGAAAGGTTTAGCAACCTGCGTGGGGTCCCACGACAAGGTCCCATGACGAGGTCCCACGAGAACAGTCGCTTCGGGTGGGACCTGGTCGAACCACTGTCTTTCCCTGTGCCCATCAGCCTGCTCGCCTGGATTCTTCAAGCCCGAGGCGTCCGAGAGCCCCTGTTCTGAGTGCCCCTTGCACACGGTGCTGGCCCCCGAGGGCGCCACCTTCTGTGAGTGTGAGGAAGGCTACTTCCGCGCCCCGCAGGACCTGCTGTCCATGCCCTGCACTCGTGAGTCTTGCTGTGGGGTCAGGGAGGGCTTCTAGGGGGAGGTGTGGGGGGACGAGGCGGGGTGCTCAATACGTCAGGCTACCCGGCTCTGAACTCTGGCCTCTGCCCTTCGTGCAGGCCCACCCTCCGCCCCGCACTACCTCACGGCCATCGGCATGGGCGCCAAAGTGGAGCTGCGCTGGACGCCCCCCCAGGACAGCGGGGGCCGGGACGACCTCATCTACAGCGTCACCTGCGAGCAGTGCTGGCCCGAGTCGGGCGAGTGCGGGCCCTGCGAGGCCAGCGTGAGCTACTCCGAGCCGCCGCACGCGCTGACCCGCACCAGCGTGATCGTCAGTGACCTCGAGCCGCACATCAACTACACCTTTGCGGTGGAGGCCCGCAACGGCGTCTCGGGCCTGGTGGCCAGCCGCAGCTTCCGCACCGCCAGCGTCAGCATCAACCAGACAGGTGAGGGCCGGCGTCAGCGGGACGGCCACCCAGGGCGCGCTGTGTCCAGAGGGAGGCAGCACCCAGTGGTTAAAGATCACGGGCGGTGGGGTTACTTCTGACTCTGTGGCCTCTCTTAATTTCCTCACCTGTTAAGAGGGGGTCACAGTTGGGCTCTCGAGAGGGTTCCATAAGTTATTGTATGGAAGGCCCTTAGAACAGTGCCCGTCCACAGACAGGATATACCAAGACTCAGCTGTGGTTTGGCTTTTATTATTCACGCACTCCTGAATACTCAAGAGAGCATCTCCGAGGTGCCAGCTTGTGGGGCTCTGGGCCTGCGGATCTGCGCGCTAGGGCCGGAAGGACCCCAGCTTGGGATCTGGGGAACCCAGGCTGTGGATGGGACTGGGTCTGGGGGCACTCACCCACAGCCCCCGCAACTGCCCCCACCTCCTCACTCACCCCCCCCCCCCCCCCCCCCCCCCCCCCCCCCCCCCCCCCCCCCCCCCCCGCTGTCCTGCCCAGAACCCCCCAAGGTGAAGCTGGAAGGCCGCAGCACCACCTCACTGAGTGTCTCCTGGAGCATCCCCCCTCCCCAGCAGAGCCGTGTGTGGAAGTATGAGGTCACCTACCGCAAGAAGGTAACCGCAGGGGTCAGCACTGACCCTGGCCGGGCTGTCAGCGGGGGGCCAGACTGGTCACATAGATGCTTACTGCATTCTGAAGTTACGGACGTTGGGGTCTGGGGTCCTCCTGAGAGTCACCTCTCTTAGGCCAGCACAGCAGAGAGCTGTGGGAGAGAAGACACAGTGTTCTGGAATTCCCAGAAGAGATAGTCAAGGTAGGGGAAAGGGCCAGGTGATCAGACACACCAGGGTTCGAGTCTGGGGCCATGCCTTTGCTGGCTGGAACCTTGAGCGACTGGCTTCATTTCTCTGAGCCTCAGTTTCCTGCGCTGTAAGAAGAGCGTCAAGGGGCGCCCGGCTGGCTCAGTTGGTTGAGTGTCCGACTCTCGGTTTTGGCTCAGGTCATGGTCTCAGGATTATGGGATCAAGTCCACATTGCGTTGGGTTCCACGGTCAGCAGGGAGTCTGTTTCTCCCTCTGTGCCTCCCTGTGCTTGTGCTAATGCCCTCTCAAATAAATAAAATCTTTTTTTTTTAAGATTTTAATTATTTATTTGACAGAGAGAGAGATCACAAATAAGCAGGGAATGAGGGGGAAGCAGTCTCCCTGCTGAGCAGAGAGCCTGACAGCCTGACGTGGGACTCGATCCCAGGACCCTGAGATCCTGACCTGAGCCAAAGCAGAGGTTTAACCCTCTGAGCCACCCAGGCGCCCCTCCTCCCTTTCTAAAAGATTTAATTTATTTGACAGAGACAGCAAGAGAGGGAACACAAGCAGGGTGGGTGGGAGAGGGAGAAGCAGGCCTCCCATCGAGCAGGGAGCCTGATGCAGGGCTTGATCCCAGGACCCTGGGATCATGACCTGAGCTGAAGCAGACGCTTAGTGACTGAGCCACCCAGGCGCCCCTATAAATAGAATCTTTAAAAATATGTATATATACATATACATATATATGTATATATGTGTATATATATATATATATATATATATGTAAGTAAAATATTTTTTAAAAAAGTGTCGCATTTGCTAACTGAGCTGCCTTGCTAAAGTGGGCTGGGGCGGCCTCCGGTGGGCCGAGCTGATGCCCCTGGCCCGCCCTCACCCACAGGGAGACTCCAACAGCTACAATGTGCGCCGTACCGAGGGCTTCTCCGTGACCCTGGACGACCTGGCTCCCGACACCGTCTACCTGGTCCAGGTGCAGGCGCTGACGCAGGAGGGTCAGGGGGCCGGGAGCAAGATTCACGAGTTCCAGACGTCATGTGAGTTGGGCAGCAGGGTGTGGGCCTGGCTGGGGCAGTTGGGGTGTCTGGGAGGAAGAAGTGAATCAAAGAACTTAGAAATGCCCCTCTTCTGGTCAGCCTGGGCCTAGGAGAGCCTGGTGGGGATAGGCCCCAAGTCTGGGGCAGGGGACCCAGGGACATGCGTTCAGGGTAGTGTTGTGAGAAGGAAGGACATGGGGTCCAGCGCTGGCAGACCCAATTCAAATCCTGTGTTGTGGAAAGAGTCCCGCATACTTGGCGGGTCCTACTATATTCCCCAGGGAAGACTTGTCATTTACCATCTGTGAAATGGGAATGAATATTCTCATGAACTGTCACAAGTAAAGGCATCCAGCCCATGTCCCTAAGGCAGTCCTTGGGTGACAAGCAGGCATTGCCATGATTTGGAGTTGGGGGGGGAGGGGAGCTCCCTTGCCATCCACTGGTCTCCCCTGACAGCCGCAGAAGGATCTGGAAACATGGCGGTGATTGGCGGTGTGGCCGCTGGCGTTGTCTTGCTTCTGGTGCTGGCGGGATTCGGCTTCTTCATCTATCGCAGGTCTGTTGGAGCCCATGCCTGGGCTCCCCAAGGGCTGAGGCGGGACTCAGAGGAGCAGGAACCTTAGTTTTCTGTCTGGAAAATGGGGCTGACGGAAATCTAATCCCTGCCTCCTGGGGGCCCGGGAAGACGTGGTGAGCTGTCAAGTGCCCAGCACTGCACCTGGCACGCCGCGGTGGCTGGGGACGTGGCGGTCATTATCTTGCTCCGTTAGTAACGGTGTGCCCACACTTCCTCTCCACACGCAGACAGGAAGCTCTGGGAGCTCTAATGAGGAAAGCCCTCATTATGGCCATTTAAGGGGCCATTACAGGGTGTTGATCCCAAGGAGGGGGCCCTGCTTGCTCATTTCCTCCCTGCCTCTGCTGCTGCCTTCCCCTACCCTCTGCCTGCTGAGCAGAGCGCCCAGCGCACCAAGCTCCCGCTTAGGACGGGGTGGGGGGTGGAGGGCAGGAGGCTTGTGGCCACAGCGGGTCACTGACCTCCCCTGTGTGTTTGGTTCCCTGTGGGCTTCTCTTAGGAGGAAAAGCCTGCGGACCCGCCAGTCCTCGGAGGATGTTTACTTCTCCAAGTCAGGTGAGATGCAGTTGCCCTCCTATGCTCGGCCCCGCCTCACAGGCCTCACAGGCCCCTTAGCTCTGTGGTGGAGATGGGGCAGCTGGGGTGCCCCCAGGGCTCTCGGGGGCGTGTAGGAGGGGCCCGGGCCTTCCTTGGGTGGCTCAGAGGGGCTGAGCTAGAAACTTAGTGATCATCTCCTTCTCTTCCTCTTGGGGGACCCGTCCCAAGGACCCCACCCCAAACCGTGACCCTGCCTCTCTTTCTCTCTTCCAGAACAACTGAAGCCCCTAAAGACTTACGTGGACCCCCACACGTATGAGGACCCCAACCAGGCGGTGCTCAAGTTCACCACCGAGATCCATCCCTCCTGTGTCACGAGGCAGAAGGTGATCGGGGCAGGTGAGTGTGGCGCCCCGCAGAGGGGCCGGGGGACGGTTGGGAGCTGCGATGGCCGATGGCCAGGCTGACAGGGTGCCCCTCCCACTGTGTCTTCCCGCA
Organism: Spilogale gracilis; assembly: GCA_004023965.1. Taxonomy (NCBI): domain Eukaryota; kingdom Metazoa; phylum Chordata; class Mammalia; order Carnivora; family Mephitidae; genus Spilogale; species Spilogale gracilis. The sequence goes on from PITA01006515.1 coordinate 23,037, forward strand.
GGAGAGTTTGGGGAGGTGTATAAGGGGACGCTAAAGGCGTCGGGGAAGAAGGAGGTGCCCGTGGCCATCAAGACGCTGAAAGCCGGCTACACAGAGAAGCAGCGGGTGGACTTCCTCAGCGAGGCCAGCATCATGGGCCAGTTCAGCCACCACAACATTATCCGCCTGGAGGGTGTCGTCTCCAAGTGTAAGCACCGGCACCAGGGTGGGGGGAGGGGCGGGGACCCACCCCCCATGCAGGACCTGACCACCCGCAGTGTGGGTGAAGAGGGACTGTCCACTAGGGCCACCGGACGGGGCTCTGTCCGCCATCCCCTGTGTGTGTGTGTGTGTGTGTGTGTGTGTGTGTGTGTGTGGTCATCCCATGGCCCGCCCCCAGCCCCGTCTACACCTCTGGCTACCTCCCCCTCACACCTGTGCCACCCTCTGCAGACAAGCCCATGATGATTATCACTGAGTACATGGAGAACGGGGCCCTGGACAAGTTCCTTCGGGTGAGGCTGCGGGTCGGGGCTGGTGGACTCCCGGGAGGCTCGGAGGGGTGGGGGGCTGCTGGCTGAGGGCCTGCGCTCCGCAGGAGAAGGATGGCGAGTTCAGCGTGCTGCAGCTGGTGGGAATGCTGCGGGGGATCGCGGCCGGCATGAAGTACCTGGCCAACATGAACTACGTCCACCGCGACCTGGCTGCTCGCAACATCCTGGTCAACAGCAACCTGGTCTGCAAGGTGTCCGACTTCGGCCTGTCCCGCGTGCTGGAAGACGACCCCGAGGCCACCTACACCACCAGCGTAAGCACTTGGATGGCTGTCGCTCCGGGGGGTGAAGGGGCCTCCACGCTGCCCCAGGTCCCCTCACCTGGGCCCCCCCGGGGTGGGGGGGACTTCCACAGGCAGAAACACCTCCAGACGGCCTAGGCGAGGGGTCCTGGCTCTCTGGCCTGGCTCGAGCATCCTGGGGCCGGCCAGAGGGGCAGTGGTGACGGGCCTGGGTCCCCCGCAGGGTGGCAAGATTCCGATCCGCTGGACAGCCCCGGAGGCTATTTCCTACCGCAAGTTCACCTCCGCCAGCGACGTGTGGAGCTATGGCATCGTCATGTGGGAGGTGATGACGTACGGCGAGCGGCCCTACTGGGAGCTGTCGAACCATGAGGTGGGCCCCTGCGCCCTGCCCTGCCCTCCCCTGCCCTGAACTGGAGCCCTTGACTCCTTTCTGTGCCCCGGTGGCCGGAAGGAGAAGAGTTTTGGGGGCTCATTTTCCTCTGGTACATTGAGTCCGTGTTTTTTGAGGCCCTGCTGTGAGCTGGGCCTTGTGCTGAGCTCCAGAGCCAGCCCCTGCTTCCGGTTGGTGGAAGGACACGGACATGGCTTGTGGGGAGGGGGTGTGCCTTCCTGCGTGCATGTGTGTGTGTGTGCCTGCGTGTGCATGTGGGGTAGATGCATTTGTGTATGTGAGCGTGCCTACCGGGTGCCTCACATGGCCCCGGAGACTGAGGGGCCTCGTGGGAGCTGGGGGAAGACACAGAGTGGGACGAGAGCTCTTAGCTGAAGGGAGTGGCTGGTGTAGACGTCCCAAGTCTGGAGGCAGGCTGGCTGTGGGGCATACAGAATGCCTGCTGCCCAGGGTGCCCTGGAGGGAGCAGGGTCAGGAGCCCCTGCCTCCGTGGAACTCTGGAGAGAGCACCCTTAGCATCTGCCCTCTGTGCCTCTGATGCTTGCCTGTTGGGCTCGAGAAAGGAGGCTCGTCCCCCTCTGTGTCTGGGGCTCCCCTTCCCTCCTGTGCCCGACTGCACGCGCGGGGCCTCCCCAGGGGAGCCGCTGACCCTCCGGCCTCCCCAGGTGATGAAAGCCATCAACGACGGCTTCCGGCTGCCCACGCCCATGGACTGCCCCTCTGCCATCTACCAGCTCATGATGCAGTGCTGGCAGCAGGAACGCGCCCGCCGCCCCAAGTTCACCGACATTGTCAGCATCCTCGACAAGCTCATCCGAGCTCCCGACTCCCTCAAGACCCTGGCTGACTTTGACCCCCGGTTAGTTCCATAGCCTCCGGGCCTGGTGGCCCCCACTTCCACTCCTGAGCTGCTTCGGTGTGGTGGCCAGCCAGGGCCGGTGGGCAGGGGGCTCGGGACTTCCACAAGGGCTCGCGCAGATGAGACTAAGAGAAGCAGTTGACTTATGTGGGAAATGCGCCGGGCCCTGCGCTCAGCACCTAACATGTTTTAACTCATTCAAACGACCGATGAGATGGGTCCTATAATTATCCATCTTTTGTTGACGAGGAAGCTGAGACGGGGCGATTAAGTATTTTATGTGTTGGCAGGTGACCAGGCTAGGGGCTGTGCCTCCAGGAACCTGAATCTGAACATTTTGTTATTTTGTGGTTATTGGTGGTGGTGTTGCCAGGGGGAGTAGAGGGCGGGGGCCCCGGGGGGTGCAGCAGGAGCTGTAAACACTCAGTGTTCATGACATGCTAGCCTGTCTCCCCGAACCTGACCCGATTAGGCTTCTCTGTCGTCCAGATAAGGAAACTGAGGCCCAGGGCAGTTGGGTGAATTGCTCAGGTTAAGGAGCGGCAGGCTGGGGGCCCCGGTGCGGGCCGGCTGCCACAGCCGCTCACCTGCAGGTGCGTGACCCCCGTTGCAGGGTGTCTATCCGGCTGCCCAGCACCAGCGGCTCCGAGGGGGTGCCCTTCCGCACGGTGTCCGAGTGGCTCGAGTCCATCAAGATGCAGCAATACACAGAGCACTTCCTGGCGGCCGGCTACACGGCCATCGAGAAGGTGGTGCAGATGACCAGCGAGTGAGTCTGGCCCCGCCTTCTCCCCACCTGCCCACCACGCCCCTCTTCCTTCTCCTCTCTCCTTTTCCACTGGGGGAACAGAGAGGCTTCCCAGGAAGGGCAGAGCCAGGCCTGCCGCCAGGAATTCTGGGCACGCACGCCTGGCTCCCCCCTGTTCCTGCACCTTTTTTCCAGAATGGGGAAATAATAGTCATTGTCATAATCAGAGCAGCATTGATCGTGGCCGGCTGTGTGCCAGCGGTGTGCCTTAGCACTGTGCCTCAGCACTGTGAATCAGGCCTCGGGATAATTCGGCCTCTGGGGCTCGGCCGTCTCCCTACCAGGAAACAGTGAGTGAAGTGCAATGACTTGCTCAGGATCCCATGGCCACTAGGGGTCCAGTAGGGTTCCAGCCCTGGTCGGTGAGGGCCTAGAGCTCAGGGACCATGGAGGTCATTAGTGGAGAAGCAGGCTGAGAGGGTATGTGGCCTGCTTAAGGTCACACAGCCAGTTAGGGGCAGCATGCCTCTCTGGGATGCCAAAAAGAAATGGGCAGAGCTCTTGGACTTCCTGGCTGTTGCCTAGGAATGAATGCCATAGGGCATCCGCTCCCGGGGACCTCTCCCCACATGGTGTCAGGCTGCCCTATGGGAGCTCTGCTCTCCCCTCCAACGTCAGGGACACTTCCCGGCATGGTCTTGGCAAAGACACCTCCTCCCATCCCTGGTGGGAGAAGACATGATCCTCTTAGCCTTTTGTGCCTCTAAAAATAGTGTGAAGTCCCAAGACGCCAGATTGTTTGGGGTCCAAGGTCAGGGCTGGAATGGGCCCTGGGGCTGGGAGGTTTTGGGAATCATATAGCCCCAAAACCGGGCCCCCCATAGTTTGGGTTACAGAAGTTCTGGGATCTGGGCCTGAGCAGCAATATTCTCCAGGGCCTCTGAAGACCACTCAGCTGGCTGGTGATTGGCGGTCAAAGCTTCTTAGACCAGGCCGTGGCCCCTCCCAGGGGATGGGAAGTCAGACAGGGACAGAGTAAGCCAGAGGGAGATGGGTCCCAGGATATCTTTTGTCTCCAGCCAGCAGCAGGGTCCCGGGCTTTGCGGTCACATTGGCTTCAAGTCCCACATCTGCCACTTCCTAGAGGGAGACCTTGATCAGCTTAGGTTCCAGCTTTGAGCATTGGCCCCTGGTTCCCTGCTGTGCAGATGGCGTGAGCGAGTGCAGGTGATGTGGCTGGTATACAGGAGGGGCTCACCTCACGTCACTCTCCTCCTCTCCTCGACCCCCTTGCTCTCAGCCTGCAGCCTGTGGGCAAAGGCCAATGTTCCTGCAGCCCCTCCTTCTGCCTGGGAACCTGGAACAGCCCCTCGGCCCCTCCAGGGGCTTCCACCCGGGACAGCACGGCTACTCTTGTGGGTGAGCAGAGCAGAGGGCACCGAGAAGGGCTTACAGGAAACACGTGCTCTCAGAAGCTTCCCGAAATAGCCCGGGGTGCTCCTCGGCCAATTCCTTTCCCACGAGCAGGGACAGGGCTATCTTGGATGGAGGAGGCTGTGTGTGTGTGTGTGTGTGTGTGTGTGTGTGTGTGTGTGTGTATTTGTGTGCGCTGTGTTTTGAAAGACCCGAATAAAGCCAGGAAGTCATTCCACACTCCCTCCACCTCCCACCAGCTCAGTGGTTCTCTGAGCTGGGGCCTGGGTGACTCACTACCACTGCCTCCTTTATGTCAAATAAATGAAATGAATGGGGATCTTAGAGCACTTTTTTTACCCCGAAGGCCCAAAGGCCCGTGTAGACACAGGCCAGGAGTCCCAGTGGGAGGCAAGGAGCTGGTCTCGGAACTCAGCACTTTCCCCGCTGGGGTTGGGTCAAGGTTCAGGCTCTAGACCCCCTCCATCCCCCACTCCCGTCCCTCCCAAGGGGCCGGCTGCCTGCTGCCTTTTCTCAGACTGAGCGTTCGCCATGTTATTTTAGAGTTGCTGGAGTTCCTAGCTAGACCGGTGAATCTAGATGTCTTTTGAGGAGCTAAGGAAGTGGTAGGTGTTGTAGCCCAGAAAAGTGCCCAGACCAACAAGAAGCCCTGTCCAGTGTCTGGGGGGACGCAGCACTGCTTTCCGGGAGGGGGTCCCCAGGCCAATCGGGCTTATGGTCACCGCCTGCCCTCAGCACAGGCTTGGTGCCGATGCATTGTTTCCTGAGGGAATGGATCGTTGATGTGTGAGGCTCAGGGAGACCTCTGTCGCTTGTGCTCTGGGCCAGGACATTGTAGGTGCTTTCTGGGGAGGTGTCGTCTTTGAATTTCCCAGCACCAGGGCTGGCATCGAGAGTGCTTAGGAAAAAGGTAGCCTGGGTCCTGTGTCTCCTTACCCTGTGATGAGAGTTGATGGGAGTGATAAGGGAAACTGAGGCTGGGGCAGGAACAGCCTCGGGACGGTCCGTGACTCTCATCTTATATGCCTCTGTGGTTTAGCAAATGAGGCAGGGAAGGTGTCAGGGTCTCTTGTGTGAAGAAGAGTGGAGCTGGGCTTCATGGGGCATCTAAGCAAAGCTTCCCATTTTAGATGTGCAGAAACTGAGGCCAGAGACAGGACAGGACCTGCCAAGACTTCGATAAAGTCCCGGACTAGAATTGAGCCTCTGGCCTCCCAGCCCAGGGTTTTTGCTTCCTCGATGGGCGTCAGGAGTAAGCTCTGCTCCCATCCTGTGGGATTAAGTACACCAGTCTGGGAGAGGGGCCGAAGGTGGCCTGGGCGGCAGCCCCTTGTTCACTAAAGCAGCCGTTCAGTCATTCGGCAGGTACGTCTTGAGGACCTGTTGTGTGCCAGGCCTATCCTAGAGCCCAGGGGACTCGGTTTCTGCTGTTACCCTCCGAGCACTCACTTAGCCCATTGGTTCTTAAATCTGACATGGGGGTCTTTGGGTCCTGATAAGATGCAGACGCCCTGCCCTACCTTCAGAACTTCAAGGTCAGCGAGGCTGGACTTGTGCCTAGGATCCTGTCTTTTAGGGAAGTGCCTCCTTCCCTGGGGGTCCGAGTGCTTCCCTGGGAGCCACACTTGGAGACCTGCAGGAGTGGGGGAAACAGCGCTGCTTTGTCAACAGCCCCAGCTGTCTCAGTTAGAATGGCCCGTGGTGGTGGGTTAGGGAGTTCTCCCCAGTGTCTGACCTCTGGCCTTCCTGCTGTGGCCAGAGCAGCCAGCCCCTCCCGGAGGTCCCTGAGCCACCCTCCCCGTGCACCTGGGTCTGCCCTTCCCTGCCCAGCACTTCTCCAAGGGCTCCCAGAGCCTGTGGGAAAATCATGTCTCTGGAATTGCAAACAGGAGCTCGTACCGTATAATTAGTTTCATTTACAGCCAGGAGACGGCCTGTAAAAACCTGGGTGTTTTCATGGGTTTGGGCTGGTGGGTGAGGGTGGGGGGGGAGAAAAGTTCCAGAGTGAGTAATGAATGTCCTGCTCCAGGGCTCCTGGGAGCATAAGTGGTTTTACAAGGGGATTGGCCAGGGCGGGGGGAGAGGGGGTGGGCAGGGAGAGCGGGGCAGGAGATGGCTGTAGGCTCCTGGGCACATCTCCCCATCTGGCACTGAGGCCGCCTTTCGCCTCTGCCATCCGTTTCCGGGAGGGGTCCCCCACCCTCCAGTTAGGCACTCATCCCATTTTACAGGTGAGGAAATTGAGGATCCTAAAAAGAGAACATCTGCCTTGGGGTGACCTGGTCACCCGACTTGTGACCACAAGCTCCTCCCTTAGCAGCTTACAGACAAAACTTTAACCCTTGAGGTCCCGCTGCAGAGTGTTTCCTGAGTTCTTCCTCAGTTATCAGCAGTGGGTACTCAGAGGGAGTAGGGGTGGACTAAAGGCATGCCTGGGAAGAGACCTTGCAGGGAGAGCTGTGAGCAACAGCCCTGGAGGGGCCCTGCCTCTGCTCCGCTGCACCCAGTGATGGCATCTGAGCTGCCCTGGGGAGGAGGCCTTCGCTGAGGACTGTGAGGACAGACCCAAGCTGAGGGAGAGAAGGTATTTGTTCACAGCTCCTTCGATTTCCAGCTCCTCCACCTGCTGGCTGTGTGACTTTAGACAAATTGCTTCACCTCTCTGAGCCTCAAATGTTCAACTCTGCAAAAATGGCCGTGAACAGAGCACCGGCCTCACAGATGATGGTGCAGATTGTGTAGGGGAGGGGAGAAGCTTCTCACAGAGTGGGTGCTTCCATCACTTTCCTAACTTTGTCAGTGTTAGCAAGCCTTCAGGATGTGGATCCTCCCCTCAAGCCTCTGCCCACCCCGCCCGCTCCCCCTTCTCCCTCACCTCTCCCCAGCCAGCCCCTAACTCCCTCTCTCCCTCCCTAACAGCGACATCAAGAGGATTGGGGTGCGGCTTCCCGGCCACCAGAAACGCATCGCCTACAGCCTGCTGGGACTCAAGGACCAGGTGAACACAGTGGGGATCCCCATCTGAGCCCCGGCTGGCCTCGAACTCCCTTGGCTAAGAATACTTGAAGAAACAGAGTGGCTTCCCTGCAGTCTCTGCCACCCGGGACCTTATTTATTTCTAGCTATTCCTCATTGAGGCCACTGTGAGGCCTCTGCTGGGGGGGGAGGCCTTAGACAACACCTTGACCTACACACCGGACATGCTCAGGGACCCCGAGCTGGGGGCCGTTTCGTCTACGAAGGACAGACTGCTAAGCACTTAGGAGGCGCTGCCATGTTCCCGGCATCCCCTGGGAATTGGCAGGAGTCCCGCCAAGGCATTTGGACAAACTGATGGGACATTTGCAAACCGACCTCCCCTTTGCCATCTCAGGAGGTGGCGGGTTAGCCTGTGGCCACATGAACAGGTACCTCCAGCCCCACCACAAATGAGAAGAGGACAGCCAGGAAACTCAGCTGGGCAAGTGGCTCCCCGGTGCCTTCCTCAGCCCCCCAGGCCCTGTCCTCAGCCCCAGCGGGCAAAATCTTGCTTTCCTGGGGTCCTCACAGGATGCTTGGTTGCGTTGAGGTTTTTTTTTTTTTTTTAATATATATTTTGTACTTTGTGGGGGGAGTATGTGTGTGTGACAGGGGGCCCAGCCAGGGCTGGGGGGCAGACGGTGGCCTGTGTCAGACATTCCCAGGCTGGGGGCCGGTCCGTCCGGTCTCCCTCCCCTTTAGACAACATTCACTAGTCTGTCAGTGTTACTCATTTTGTTTTTGTTGGGTGTTTTTTTTTTTTTTTTTTCCGAACCTTAATTTATTATTTTTTTTATATTTATTGCTAGGAAATGACTTATTTCTGCTCTGGAATAAAGTTGCAGATGGTTCAAACTGATCTTGGTTTCGAGTCTCTGGAGAAGCAGCGGGACCAGGGAGAGGCCCCGTGTGTTGGAGGGAGGGGTGGAGAGCTGACCCCGAGCGCTTAAAACAGACCTTCTTGCCCAAGGCACACACACTGTGGAGCCGTGGGAGTGGGGTTGGGTGGGAGGTGGGCAGGGGGCCAGGGAGCAGGCCCTGTCGAGCCTGGCCTCCATGCCAATAGGCCTCTGTCACCTTTGATCTCTAGACTTCTGGAGGGCTGGGAGGCAGGAGAACGGTGAGAGCAGCCATCGGCTCCCTCCTACACGTCTCTGCAGGGCTTGTTGAAATAGATTTTTCAACCATCTGTGGAGGGCTCTGAGGTTTACAAAGGCTTCTCACAAGTTTTGGCTTGTTGGAGCCTCAGTAGTCTGAGTTTTTGTGAGCAGCCCCATTTTACAGAAAAGGAAAACTGAGGCTGGGCCCGGGGACAGGGCTTGCCCAAGGCCACACAGCAAGTTAGAGGCAGAGGCCAGAATTGAAAGCAGGGCCGGGAATCCCAATTAGATGCTTTTCTCACCGGTGAGGAGACTGAGGCTCAGAGGTGGGCAGTGATTTGCCCGAGGTCACACAGCAGGAAGGGGCAGAGTCCTTGAGGGAAACTATAGAGTCCTTATTTCAAACTGTGAGGCTTCTCCATGATCCCACGCTGCGGCCTCTGCATGCCAGAGTCGTTCACAGTAACTTTAGGATGGTGTCCACAGGTGACCAGGGACAAGGACCAGGTGAGCAGAGATAATCTGAGGCAGAGGAGGAAGGCTTCCTGGTGGAGGTTGCCCCTGACCTCAGCCAAGTAGGGATCGTAAGGACAAGTGGGAATTAACCAGGGAAGCAGGGGAGAGGACAGTGTGAGCAGAGGAAACTAGTATGAAACCACACGGTTGTGCAAGGAGGAACCACAAACGCTTTGCTGTTGTTAGGGTGTGATGTAGGGGGGCCGAAACGGTCTCCAGGGCCTTAGCAGGCAGTGCCTGATTTTAAATTGAGGACAGTGGGGAGCCACTGAAGAGTTTTCAGCAGGGCGAGGTGTGATGACTGTGCCCCAAACAAGACCCTGGTCGGGGCAGGCCCATAACCCCACTTCCCAACTCAGCCTGGAGCTGTGGGGCGGCAAGTTTGTGAGGATGGTCAGTTTGCCTTGGGGTCTCAAGCCTGACACCACTGCCGTTTCAGGAAAGGGGCTTCCACGGGGAGCCAGGTCTGGGTCCAGCTCACTGAGCATCAGGGAGCCATGCAGCCTTGGGTGGGGCTGGAGCTGGGAAAGGAGAGGGAGCACGAGACCAGCTCGCCAGGCTTGCTTCCCGTTAGTGCTCGGCTGCCTGGGTGTGGTAGGCACGGTGGCTGAGTCAGGCTTTCCTGGGACCTGACCCTTGCCGGGTCTGCCGTTTTGGTCACCCTGGCTCTGTTGCCGGGCTGTGGCTCCTGCCATCACCATCAGCAGCACGATGAGTCCAGCAGGGAGCCAGCCTGCAGTCCCAAGGCAATCTGGGTACTCGAGGGCCCCCTGAGGCCGGGCTCGAGTCCCATTCCCAAAGCCACTCAGCCACCCGATGGCCCCGCTGGTGAGCAGCAGTGGACATGGGAAAGTGGCTGAGCACGGGAGGGAGATGGCCTCATGGGCTCCCTCCCTCAGAGCCCTGATGGACATGCAGCCCTCCGAGGACACCGACCTCGGAACCACAGGCTGGGATCTGTGCTCAAAGGCCCGTGGGCAGCCGTCTGGAGGGGAAGATTTTTTCATTTTTTAAAAAATTAAAATAAACCCAGGGGCGCCTAGGTGGCTCAGTGGTTAAGCCTCTGCCTTCAGCTCAGGTCATGATCCCGGAGACCCGGGATCGAGTCCCACATCAGGCTCCCTGCTCGGCAGGAAGCCTGCTTCTCCCTCTCTCACTCCCGCTGCTTGTGTTCCCTCTCTGGCTGTGCTTCTCTCTGTCAAATAAATAAAATCTTAAAAAAGAAATTAAAATAAACCCAGCGCTGCCTTCTAGAGGGCCTAGAGGCAGCAATACCCCCATAGCAATAAACATATCCGGCTCCCAGATCTTGACTCGTAAGCCCTCGGGACTCCTTAGAGAGTAACCAGGACTAATGAAAGAAACCCAGGACTCCTTAGAGAAGTGACTGATTCCAGGTCCGAAGCCGAGGAAAGCACAGGATGAATCTGGAGCAGCCTGTGGGGATAGAGGGTAAGAAAATACTCAAGACAAATAAATGCCACTTGCCCAGGAGCCAGCCTGAAAGAGATCCCCGTGGCCAGACCCGGAGCAGGTTGGGCAACAGAACAAATAACACAGAAATAAATGGTAGCCCGGTAAAATACACATCCACGAGTCCAAACGGATAGAAATGGCGACAGAAGAAAGAAAGAAAGAAAGAAAGAAGGAAAGAAAGAAAGAGACAGAGCACACTAGACAAATTTTCCTTGAAGAAATTCACGCAGGTTCTCACCTGCAGCCGGTGGAGGTTAATTCTAGATGTAGCCTTTGAACGTGGACTGGACCTAGGGCTGCCCTTCCAAAGAGAGAAACCACAGAAGGGGTTTAAAGAGAAGAAGAGGACGAGACAAGTTTTACCCTGGAGGAACCCAGCGAACAGCTGACATCGTCGGGGAAAACAAGCAGAGTCAGGGCAGGAGGGATATGTTGCTTAAATTCCGGATCGGGCAGCAGCCAACACTTACTCGGGATTTACTGGGTACCAGCCACTGATCTCAGGGCTTCGCTCATGTTTACTTACTAGTCACAACAACTCTTTGAGGTGGGTGCCGCTGTTATCCCATTTCACGGATTTGCATACCGAGGCACAGGGAGGCTAAGTAACTTGCCAGAGCCACTCGGTTCATGCCTGGCCAGGGAATCAAGCCCAGGCAGTCTCAGTTCCATGTCACAGAGCCCCTAATAAAATGCTTTTCTGGGGGCCCCTGGCTGGCTCAGTGGAGCCTGCCACTCTTGATCTTGGGGCTGTGAGTTCGAGTCCCACGTTGGGTGTAGAGACGACTTAAAAAAAAAAAAAGGGATTTCTGTTTGTCACCCTCAGCTCGCTGTCTCTGCCATGGTGGGCACCTCCCTAGATAAGATATGAAAAGTACTGGTTTTGGGAAAACGGAGGCCACAGAGCCTGCCCAGGGTCCCCAAATACCTCAGTGCCCCATGCCCCAGGCACTCAGACTGGGGCGGGGGGAGGAGGAGAGGATGGAGGTGGGTTTGCTGCTTCCCCCTTCCCTCGGTGGGCGCTGGAGCCACAGAGATGAATCCGGCCCCTCTCTTTCCTCATAGAGTTCTCAGGTGCAGGCCAGGTGGGCCTGTAGCAGGACGCAGGCTGGGGGGGGGACGGGACTTGGGTATATAGGGGCCAGAAGGAGACACCTGGCCTAGCCTGAAGGGTTCAGGTGGGCTTCCTGGAGGAGGAGGAGCCATCCAAGCTAGAACACAGGTCAAGTGGGAGTCTACCAGGTGAGGTGGCAAGAAGGGCCCCCAGAAGAGCCTGTCCCTGCCCTCTGCACTCCAGACCTCTGAGGGTAGGGCCTGAGTCTTCCCCTCTGGGCAGGACAAGCTACGCTCTGGTTCCAATACCACCCTAGCCCTGGCAGTCATGCCACGAGCAGCCCTGGGATGCCAGCCATGTGCTCTCATTCCCACCCCAAATAGAAGTTTTATCTCTGACCTCAGTTGTCACAGCTGGGAAGTGGGCTCTCAGCGGGCTGCCCTCCCCCGGCTCTGAGCTGCGGGAGCCTTGGCAACCCTTTGATACACCCAAGGAAGCCCTGAAGAAGGTGATGGCAGCAATTAGGAGGGTGCTGGGTGGGGGTTGCCCTCTTTCTCAGCTGCTCCCAGGCTATAGGTGGCAAGTTGAAACAGTATCACCGGGCACGGGGCTCAGATTTCCTAATTAATTAGCAAATCCAGGAGGACTAGGCAGGCTCTCCGCCCTCCTACCCAGCCCCACCTCCAGCTGTGGCCCAGGGCCCAGGAGAGGGCCTGCCACGGAGCAGAGGTTGCTGGAACAGAGGTTGAAATGTGCCCTGGAGTTCTCAGCTCCGGCCCTCCGTGCCTTTGCCCACACCATGCTTTACGTCTGGGTCTCTGGCTCCCTAGAGCAGTGTCCAGCACCTGGTAGGCCTTCAATAAATATTTGCTCAATAAACAAATGAATGAGGGGAAGAGGGACCTTAGGACCCAGGGGAGCTGTTTGCAGCCAGATTATTCAATATCGCAAAAAGAAATTGTATTGAGGGGAGATATGGGGGGGCATGTGTGACACAGACAGTCATAGTCCCACTGGCCTGGCTGGGTGGAACCACGTGGGCAGCAGAGGAGAAGGGATCAGCATCTCTGAATACCTACTATATGCTGAGCCCAAGACGCACGTTGCCTTACTGAAGGATCAGAATGACCCTGCAAAGCATGAGTTTATCCTCACTTTAGAGATGGGAAACACTGAGGCTCAGGACCGTGATCCCTCAGCCAGAAGGTGACAGAGCAGAATTATGCGACAAGGGCCATCTTGTCCCACCGCCTGCTGCTGAGTGCCATTTGGGAGTCTTAGGGGTTCTTGGGAAACAGGGTGGGAAGAGGGTTCTATTGGGCACCTATTGAATTTGCTGGGGGACCCTAGGCATGTCCCTCAGTGTCTCTGGTTCTCGGTTTGTCCATTCATAATGTGGAGGGCTGGAAATCCATCCCAGCCGGGATGCGGGGCTCCTGCCCGCCCCTCCGTGGACCTGCCCCAGCCCTCTTCCCAGGCAGTCCCCGGCAGCAGGCCCCACTCCAGCCCCTCGGGGTCTGGCTTCCCAACCCAAACCTCGTCAGCTAGTTTCTGTCGGCAGAACCAGACCCCGGCTTCTGGGAAGCGGTGGCCACATCCCTCCCTGCCAGGAGTGGAGGCCCCCTCTCTCCCCCTGGGCCTGGGCCCCATTTCAGCAGCCTCATCACATTCCCCCGTGACCTCCGCAGCCCGGATGGATGGACGCAGCTTCCGCATTGGTCTGGCAGAGCCTGGCACTGCACGCCCGGGGTCTCCTGCTGCATGGGGGGGCCTCCCCGCCAAAGACCAGGCCTCAGGGGTCAGTTAGAGCAAGCCCAGCGTCTGGGCACAGACAGAGTGCCCCCTCACCCAGCCCTAGGACGCATCGGCTATGCCCACCTCCCCCAGACTCTGCACCCTAAGCCTACCAGCTTCTCTGTCTGAGCTCTCCCCACCCTCACGCCCCCTCCCTCTCTGCCTGTGAGAACTGAACTCAGCCTCCCAGACCCAGCCGGGACTCTCCATCTTTTGAGAGACCCCCCAGAACCACCCCTGCTTCCTGAATTGGGAAAAAACCACCCCAGCTCCCCCATGACTGCCTTCAGCCCGCGATGTCAGTGCAGCAGCAGCGGTCCTCAGACATGTGTCCGTCTGTCCCTGATTCGTCCTCGGAGCAGCTCAACTTCCTTTCCTCAAGAACTCTATGAAGTGGAGCTGTTACTGTTTACCCCATGGGTCGGGGACTGTGTACCCTACCTGTCCAGGGCCCGGCTTACATCGATTGGCCTCTGTAATTAGTAATAGTGCTTCTCTTCACCCTCCCCATCTGGATGATAATTTATTTGGTCACCCCACCGTGAGACAGGGAGAAGGGAGGGGCTTTCTCAAAGCCCTAGAGCTAGCAAGTAGCAAAGTTGGGCTTCGAACTCCGCATCTCACCCCAGAGCCCTGCTCCACCCTGATGGGTTTGGGCGTCAATGAGCTTAGAACATTCTCCAGCCTATTCTGTGCCATCCAGCGCCTGGAGCTCTTCTCACATCCCTAGCCCAACACACTGGCTTCCTCTGACCTTTTGGTAATGCGTCCAGCTCCAGAGAAGGTACCCCCGTCCCCCCTCTTTTTTTTAAGATGTTATTTATTTATTTGACACACAGAAACACAGCTAGAGAGGGAATACAAGCAGGGGGAGTGAGAGAGGGAGAAGCAGGCTTCCCGCTGAGCAAGGAGCCCGATGTGGGGCTCGATCCCAGGTCTCCGAGATCATGACCTGAGCCGAAGGCAGATGTTTAAGGACTGAGCCCCCCAGGTGCCCATCCCCATCCCCCCTCTTAAAGATGCCCCGGACCCCCTACCAAATTTCTTTCCTGCACTTTTGATCCTTCGCAGCTATGGGCTCGCACGATGTGATAACTCTCTGTCATCAGTGCCCACCTCCTGCCCAGCGGCCAGTTCCAGAGGACAAGGACAAGTCTGCTTTGTGGCTCCCTGGATCCCCACTGGGGTGCCCCCACCTGTCTGATGAAGGAAACAATTAATGGTGCTTCGCCCCAGGGAAAGATCAGGGGTAGGAGAACCCGGTGGTGCCCTCACAGACTCCCCAGTCTGCTGGAGAGAAGGGCCCATGGGGAACATGCATAGCACCTGAAAGACAAATGCTGTGGCTTGACAGGCATGGGACCTGGGGGCCCAGAGAAAGAACCATTGGCTCGGTCTAGGGCAGGTCTGAGCCGACTGGAAGGACAGGGTGGTAGGGGAGAATGAGAACCGAGGGTGTCCCGCAGAGGCGCTGAGACATGAGCTGAAGCTTTGAGGGCAGGGCCGGCCGCAGGGAGGGTCCAACTGCAGGGGTGGGCAGGGGTCCCAACGCAGACGACCCTGTTGCTCAGCTGAGGATTTGACTTTTATCTTAAGGGTGGGCACCAGGGAGTGGCTCAATGGTTTTTAACTGGGGGAAGGGAAAGTGAGCAAGAAAAATCTCAACTTGCATGTTTTTCAAAATTGTGTTTTCTCCTTGTAAAAAATAATGTGTGTGTGTGTGTGTGTGTGTGTGTGTGTGTGTGTGCTGACTTACAAAAAGAAAAGCTGATTTATTTGCACGCTCCTGTGGGACCAGAGCGAAGGCCTGCCTGGCCCGCAGAGCCTGAGCCATGGTGCAGGTGTCCCCCCCGCCCCCCTCCCCAATCCCCAGCCATCTGTCTTCGAAGGTCCATTGTGGTGGCCTCTGACATCACAGCAGGGGGCAGCGTGATGTCACAGGGCCCCTTTGTGGCTGTGGAAGGCGAGGTGCACCCTACCAGAGGCCCCCCTTCCCACTCCCGCCCAATCCTATTAAGCATGGATTGGGGACAAAGGAAGGCGCTTTGTGTTTTAACGCTGTCTGAAGTGAGTCACAGGCGGCAGAGGGAGGGGATGGCAAGAGGTTGTGCGTTCCAGAGCCTGCCGCCTCCCCCAGCTGGGCCTGCAGGTCTGACTGGCGTCCTGCTGTCACCACCAGTCACGGTCCCCATGGCAGGCCCTGCTACTCTCTCAGGTCTGGGGCCAGAGCCTGTGATGTGAGGCCACAGGCCAGACCTCCTCCCATGTCCCCTGGATGAAGATAAAGTGGCCTTCAGCTGGCGAGATGGGGGAGGGGAACCAAGGCCTAGAGAGGGACAGGACTGGGCACCCAGCAATACCCATGAGCACTCATCAGTGAGCACTTCCGTGGTCCGTGCTGTGGTCATTTCATCCCTAGAACTCTGGAAGGTGGCAGCCAGGACCAACACCACAGACCTGGCTACTCTGGGAGGGACGTCCAGCTTGGGGACAACTAGGGGGCCCTCTCCTCCCGGGTGTCTCTGAGGGAGGAGGGGCAGGACTCCCTGAGGCTAGAGCTCAGGTCCGAGGGCCTGATTTCCAGTTCCTCTTCTGCAGTGAGCTTGCATGCCCTCCCCTCACTGAGCCTCTGTGTACTCCTCTGTAAAATGGGACAAATCAGACCCTTCTCCCAGGGTTGTGATGAGGACTGGATGAGGTCGCCTGAGCGCCCGGCTGGGGGTGGGGACAGGGCAGCTGGTGATTGGCACCCCCATCCTTCGGCATCAGCCCTCAGCCCCTCCCAGCTGGCATCCAGACCCCTTGAAGGACGCATCCGGTCCGAGGCTGGGAGCAAGGTGCAGCTGACTGCGGACGCCTCGGCGGGGACGGGCAGTAGCTTCCGGAGAGGCTCAGCACACCCCACTACCCCCTGAGTGGGCTCTCCATCTTTGGCAGAGTCCTCAGGCATGCAGGAGGCTGGGGGCGGCTCCGTTTCAGGCCACAAAGCCCCCTTTCTCCCCAGCCTGAGGAATGTCTGGCACCGCTCACCCCCGCCTCCATCTGTGTGGAGACCCAGAGCCCAGGGTTCACTTTGTGGGGCCCAGGCTGGGCACTGGCCCTGCCCTGAGCCCACGAGGCAGCCCCGGCCCTTTACCCCTGCCTGCCGGCCGCTCCCCTGCCCACCCTCGCACACACGCTCACGTACACACACTCCTGTACACATACTCCCATACCCACATGCATCCCCCAAACAGCCCAGCCCTCAGATTAGAACCCTGAGCTCAGTCCAGGATCCCAGGCAACCTGGAGCAAACATGCCCACAGCCGGCGGGGCTGGAGAAAGGGCCAGAGCGCCAGGGCCCTGCCTCACCTTGACTGTTCCTCATGTCTTTGTGCTTGTTGATGTTTTTAAAAATACCCTCACTTGGGAAAGCAAAAAGTCACAGCTCTTCCACCCACACCTGCCCCATTTTTTGAATCATCCCAGCATCTGAGCCCCTGACTCTGTTCATATCCGTCATTTTTCCCAGAGAGGATGCAGAGGCCACAGAGCCTGGTCAGGCCGGGACTGGTGCAGGATGGGGAATGGGTGCTGGGGGAGGCCGCACGTCTGCGCTGTAGGGTCCCATCCCCAGCCCCGCCAGGGCTGGAGAGAGGAACTTCCCTCCCTAGTGAAGGCTGCACCCCTTGTACAGATGAGAACACCGAGGCTCGGAGGGGAGGAGCCCAATGTTAGCCGGCGGGGAGTAGAGGGAGGAGCTGAGCTCCGGCCCTGAGGCCCTCTCTCCCCCATGGATGGGAGGGATGGTTGGAGGTGCTGAACCTCTGATCCCTTCCCAGCCACTGTTGCCCCCGGCCCAGCCCCAGGGCTCAGCTAGGGCAGGCCCAACCTGCAGGTGGGTGTTCAGGCCCAGGCTGTTGCCCTGGTCTTAATCCTGGAGCAGGATCTGCCCCTCCTGCCACAGCCCTGGCCAGACTCTGCCCAGACACCTCGGGAATGTGTGGATAGGAGGACTCTGGGGTGCAGGGGTGGACAGAACAAAGAAGCCACGTGTCTAGATGCTCCCTACACCCCAGGGGGCTGCAGCACAGCTAGTGGGGGGCCCGAGGGTGGCTCAGGCCTCTGTCTCAATGTGCTGTGTGACTCTCGGTATGTTGCTGGCCATCTCTGATTTCCTGGGCTGCAAAATGGAGGGCAGGAATGGAAAATTGGAGGCGGAGGAGACTGCTCCAGGCCTGAGGTTGGGACTCCTGGCAGAGTAGAGAGAAGTGGGGGGCCAGCCCTGCGGTGGGCTCCTCTCCCTGCCTCCTCACTCAGCCTCAGGAATCGCCTTAATTACAGCGTCAGCTTCCCTGCGCTTCCTGCCATAAACCCAGGAATCTAAATTAGAAGGCGGGAGGCTGGCTCCCCCTTCCCTCCGACCCCCTAAGTCTGCCGGGAAGTTCTCCTGGAGACAGGCCGCCAGTGGGGGGCTAACTACAGAGGTGCCCAGGGCCCAGGCTGGGGGAGTCTGCGAGGCCAGGCAGGCGGGTGGCTCTCCACAGAATCCTCACGCCTGTCACTGCTGAGTGCTGTTGCGTGCCAGGCACGGGGCTAAATTAGCCCTTTGATCCTCCCAGTACTGCGAGACTGACATCAAGACTCCCTGTTACAGAGGAGGAAATTGAGGCACGGACCAAGGTCACCTGGGGTCTCCGTGGCTGAGCCAGCTGGACCCAGCTCCCAAGCCACGAGCTGGGCAGCCTTTGCAGAAGGCAGAGGGGAGGGTGAGGAAGAGTGGAGATGGCTAGTCCTTCCTTGGCGGGGGGGGGGGGGGGGGGGGGGGGGGGGGGGGGGGGGGGGGGGGGGGGGGGCTGAGCCCTGGGGGGAGATGGGAGGCGGTTGAGAGGAGGTGGCTGAAGGGCTGCTTGGCAGAGATCAGGCAGGATGTAGGTCGGTGGATCCCGTCTTCCACAAGCCTGGCCGGGGCTCGTCCTTTCCCAGGACCTGGCTAGGTCGATGGGGGCCAGGCCCTGGCCTCCAGATTGAGAGCGAGACCCAGCCAGAGAGCAGACAGCACGGTGCATGTGTGCGTGCTTGGGTGTATGAGGAGTTTGTGTCTGTGGGTACTCGTGTGACAGGCAGGGCATGGGTGCGTGCGTGTGGTGGGGAAGTGAGATCATCTGGGCAGAAGGGAGTCGAGCTTGTCCAAACCACTGGAGCCACTGGGGAAGAGAGAGACAGACTTGGGGGGGGAGGTGGGGTATAGCGGGGGGAGGTGGTGATGGGGCCTGAGGGAGGGAAAGAGACCAAGGCAGAGAGAAGACAATGAAGGACAGAGACAGAGAGAGGGCTGAGGTAGAATGGGAAGCAGACAGAGAGATAGGATGATGGAGGATGTTGGGGCAGTGGTGGGGAGACCAGGGGAGGCCCAAGAGACACCCCGAGAGAGGAGAGAAGTTTGACAAAGGGGGACCCAGAGAGTAGAGCACAGGGGCAGAGCCGCCCCGTGGGGGGCAGGGGGCTCAGTCAGAGGAGCTTCCCACTCTACCAGAGGAACCCTCCTATCTGCTTTTTGTGCTGGTCTGTGCATCTGAGATCACCCATCCCTTAAGGCAATTTTTTGAGAAACCCTTACGCATGCATCCCAGAGGTGGGGTCTTCGTGAAGGAGCAAGGGCTCAGAGGCTGGAGAGCCGAGGGAGAGGTCCCTGGGGTATGCCCCGAGAGCAGGGGGGCCGGGAGAGGAGGCAGGGGGCGTCCAGGGGGTTGACTGCAGATCGAGGAGCGGCGTGGAGGTGGCAGTGATGGAGGAGGCCGGCGCAGAGCTCCAGTCAGCCCCACACAGGGGGCAGGTCCATTTCCAGCCACATCCCATCATTCAACTGCCCTAAGTGGCTTCTAAGTGGCTTCCAAGGCCCCATGAGCCCTGAAACCTGGCCCGCCACTGCCCCCCCCCATCCCCCACCAAGGACATCTGGCAATGTCTGGAGACCTTTTTGTTTGTCACAGTGAGAGGAGTGGGCGAGTACTGCTATCCAGTGGGTAGAGGCCGGGGATGCTGCTGAACACCCTATAACACACAGGCCAGCCCCTACAACAAAGAATCACCCAACATACTCCCCTCGCCTCTGCTCCCTGAGCATGCCAAATTAGTCCCTGCCTCAGGGCCTTTGCACTAGCTGTTAGTCCTGACTAGCATGTGCTCTCCTCAGATCAACACACAGCTTGTCTTCTCATTCTTCAAGAATCTGCTCAAATATTTCCTCCTTCGAGCAGTTTTCCCCAACTCTGCCACCGCCCTCCACACTATCATAAACCTCAGTTTATTTCCCTCCCAGCACTTATGCCCAAGTCATGACACTCTTGTTTATTTATTCAAATCCTTATTATAGTTTGTCTACCCTCCACTTGGCCGTGAGTTCCATAAAGGCAGGGGACTTTGGCTTTCAGCAGTACCCAGACGCTGAGTACTGGGTGTTAAAATTGAGAGCTCACTTAGAGCAGCCAGAGGCTATTTTAAGCACTTTCCTAGGAACACTTTGCATATATTAATTTACTTATATCCTATGAGGTAGGCACCATTGGTATACCCATTTCACAGATGGGGAAGTGGAGGCTCAGAGATGCTAAGTGACTGACCCAAAGTGACATAGCTAGTCAGTGCACGAGCTGAGATTTGAATGCAGGGCGGCTGAATTTGGAGTGTCCTGCCCAGCTTGACAGGGCCACTATAGCCTCTCTGCAAATGTGACTGTGTCTCAGTGACCCAGGCCCCCGTGTCTTCCTCTCCCTGAGAAGGACTATCCCCCCAGCTGTACGCTGACCCTCTCGCCTCAAACCCCTCCCGCCCCAGATCTGGGATGCTGCTATCAGCAGAAGTGAAGCTTTTGAAAAGGAGGAGGTCGGGGTGCTGCTCATCTCTGCTCCAAGCCAGTATGGGGAGATGAAGCCCTCGTTGGCAGACTCTGACAGAGGAGACTTGGGGACCCGGATGCGGGACTCCTTACCATGGGGATCCCCTGCCGCAGCCATAGCCGCTGCCCTGAGTCACTGCTGACTCTCCCAAGCACCCCTGGGAGCTGGGAAGGAGGCATGTGGTCTTCCTCGTGCTTCCCTGGTGGGGGTGAGGGGTGGGGTGCTGGCATAGGGGTGAATCTGAGAGCCGGGCTGAGCCCGCACCGGGGGCCTCTTCCTAGCCCAGCTGGCAGTCCCCGATGAAGACCCACAACCAGGAGGGGCGGTCTCAGCAGGGACAGCAGCAGGCTGCGGATGCCCTGGCCTGCTGGGGACAGGACAGGAACTTGGAGGGCTGCCTGGAGCCCTTTACCGCTGGATTTCCAGCTAGGAGGCCGCACACACTTACAGCCAACTGCCTGTCCCTCTGTCCACATCCCGGGGTCCTCTCTGCCAGGCTCTCTGATTAACCCAGCAGCTGGCGCAGGGGCCCCAAAATGTCTTTCTCTCTCCCTGTCCCCTTCTCCAACATCTGTGGAGTAGATCAAGGGACAGACTGGACCTGGGACCTTCCAGGAAGTG
Organism: Spilogale gracilis; assembly: GCA_004023965.1. Classification (NCBI taxonomy): domain Eukaryota; kingdom Metazoa; phylum Chordata; class Mammalia; order Carnivora; family Mephitidae; genus Spilogale; species Spilogale gracilis. The sequence goes on from PITA01006515.1 coordinate 43,705, forward strand.
CTTTAATCCCCCCTCATTCAACTAGCCTTGCCTTCTCCCATGGTGTGGTGGTTAGAGCATGGACACTGAGTTCCACGGCTGAGTTCATATTTTGCTTCGCCACTCGCCTGCTGTGTGATCTCGGGCAAGTGTCATGGTGTCTCTGAGCGCCCAGTTTTCCCACTTGAGGAAAGTAAACAGGGCCTTGGGAGGCTCCGCTGGGATGAGGCACAGAGTGTTGAGTACAGCGCTCAGATTGGTAAGTGTTCAATTGTGGGAACTGTTCTTGCTCTTTTTTCTCTATGAAGAATTTCCTGAGGCCCCTAGAACACACACACCTCCTGAGAGCAACCTGCAGCCTGCAATCTGATTCTGAGGGCCTCCTGGGCAGGAGCTCCCGATTCTCATCCTGGCTTTGCCATTGGGTTGATGTGTGATCTGAGCAAGTCGCCATCCCTCTCTGGGCCTCAAGCTCCCGCTCTGAACAACGACCAGTTGGCTTGGATGATCAAGGACCATCAGTCCTGTGAGGACCCCTGAGTTTGAATCCTAACTCTGCCCCCTACTAACTGACCTTGGTAAGGGACCCCTCTCTGCCTCCATGTTCCACTGTAAAGGGGAGCCATACTAGTACCCACCGACAGGATTAAGTGCGTTAGTGCATGTAAAGTTCTTACAACAGGTCTGGTACACCGTTATTGCTAACAGATGCTGGCCATTGCTCTCAGTTAACATTACCTGTAAGGATCTTTTTTCCAATTGAAATGCAATTGGAAAGATCACCTTTTGAAAACATACCCTTCAGTCGCTTTTAGTAGACTCACCAGGTTGTGCGTCCATCAACACTGATTCCAGAATTGAAACCCTATACCTATTAGTCACTCCCCATCTCTGCACAGCCCCCTCACACCACCACCCCCTCCACCGCAACCTTGAATCTACTTTCTGTCTCGGTGCCTTGCCCATTCGGACATTTCACATCAATGCAATATGCAGCTTTTTTCACTGAGCACAAGTGTTTTCAAGATTTGTTCCTGGAGTGTCTGGGTGGCTCAGTCAGCTAAGCATCTGCCTCTGGATCACGTCATGATCCCAGGGTCCTGGGATTGAGCCCTGCCTCGAGTTCCCTGCTCTGTGGGAAGCCTGCTTCTCCCTCTCCCTCTGCTACTCCCCCTGCTTGTGCTCTTTCTCTCTGACAAAAAAAACAAAAACAAAGTCTTTAAAAAAAAAGGAAGAGTTGCTCTATGGCTCACTCTACTGACTAAGCCAGCCAGGAACCCTGGTGCAAGTTTTTTTCTAAACATGTTCTTTATTCTTGCACACTTTATTCATACTTGCATAAGTATTCCTTATTCTTCAGTATCTTCCCTGGAGTAGAGTTGCTGGGCCATAAGGCGAGTCCACAGTTAGCTTTTCGAGGTGAGCCAAACTATTTCCCAAAGTGGCTACATCACTTTGGTTATTTTTAATGCTTTTTTTTTTTTTTTTTAGTAATCTCTACACCACATATGGGGCTCAAACTTAAGATGCTGAGATCAAGAGTCATATGACACTCTGACGGAGCCAGCCAGGCACCCCTTCTGCACCTTTTTATATTCCCACTGGCAGTGTATGAAGTTCTAATTTCTCCACACCCTTGCCAACAGTGGCTAATGTCTTCTTTTGTATTGTAACCATCTTAGTGGGTGTGAAGTGGTATCTCGCTGTGGTTTTGATTTACATTTTCCCAATGACTAATGATGTAAGTGTCTTTACGTGTGCTTATTGGTCATTCACGTACCTTCTTTGGAGAAATATCCATCCAAATCCCTTGCCCATTTTTAAATTGGGTTATTTGTCACTTTATTGTTGAGTTGTGTTCTTTATGTATTCTAGATACTGGGCCCTTATTAGATATCTGACTTGCAAATATTTTCTCCATTCTGTGGTGTGTTTTTTATTTTAAATATTTTATTTATTTGACAGAGCGAGAACACAAACAGGGGGAAGGGCAGGCGGAGGGAGAAGCAGGCTCCCCAGTGAGCTGGGAGCCCAACATGGGGCTTGATCCCAGGCCCTAAGATCATGACCTGAGCCAAGGGTGGATGCTTACCCAACTGAGCCAACCAGGTACCCCTGTCTTTTCTCTTCTTCTTCTTCTTCTTCTTCTGCTTCTTCTTCTTCTTCTTCTCCTCCTCCTCCTCCTCCTCCTTCTCCTCCTCCTCCTCCTTCTTCTTTTAAATATTTTATTTATTTGACAGAGAGAAACACAGCTAGAGAGGGAACACAAACAGGACAGTGAGAGAGGGAGAAGCTGGCTTCCCGCCAGGCAGGGATCCCGATGTGGGGCTCGATCCCAGGACCTAAGTCAAAGGCAGATGCTTAATGACTGAGCCACCCATGCACCCTGTCTTTTCACTTATTTTTTTTTAAGATTTTATTTATTTATTTGAGAGAGAGAGAGAGATAGATCACAGGTAGGCAGAGAGGCAGGCAGAGAAAGAGGGGCAAGCAGGCTCCCTGCTGAGCAGAGAGCCCAATGTGGGGCTCGATCCCAGGACCTTGAGATCATGACCCGAGCCAAAGGCAGAGGCTTAACCCTCTGAGCCACCTAGGCACCCCCCGTCTTTTCACTTCTTGCTAGCCTCCTTGGAAGCATAAAACTTTTTAATTTAGATCAAGTCAATTTATCTATTTTTTTTTTCTTTGCTTCTGCTTAGATGTATTGAAGAAACAATTGCCTAACCCAAGGTCACAACTGTTTTCTTCTAACAGTTTTCTCATTTTAGCACTTAGATTTAGGATTTTGATCCACTTTGAGTTAACAATGGACGTACATGGTATATAGGGTGTGAAGTAGACTTCTAGCTTCACTCTTTTGGGTGTGAAAATCCAGTTGTCCCAGCATTATATGTTGAAAAGATTCTTTCGCCATTGAATTTTCCTGGCACCTTTGTCAAAAATCAATTGACCAGGGGCACCTGGGTGGCTCAGTTGGTTGGGCGACTGCCTTCGGCTCAGGTCATGATCCTGGAGACCCGGGATCGAGCCCCACATCGGGCTCCCTGCTCGGTGGGAAGCCTGCTTCTCCCTCTCTCACTCCCCTTGTTTGTATTCCCTCTCTGGCTGTGTTTCTCTCTGTCAAATAAATTTAAAAAAAAAATCAATTGACCAGGGGCACCTCACCCTCTGGTTTGTGAGTTTGAGTACCATGTTGGGCATAGAGATTAATACAATAAGTAAACACATTTCTTTAAAAAAAATCAATTGGCCATAATGTCCCTTACCCTTGAGGACGGGCTAGACAGCTGGTTGCTGCTGAGAGGTATCAAGGTTGGGAGGGGAAAGCAAGAGTACACTGCAAGGAGATCCAAACAGGGGAGGCTTCCAAGAGGAAATAATATTTAAACTGAGGCTTGAAGGATGTGTAGCAATTACCCAGCACAGGGCTGGGGGAGGGAAGTGTGCTCTAGGCAGAACGTAGATCTGTCTTCACAGAGGTGAAGAGATGTCTTCACCGAGAGGTTCCGGTGAATCAGGAGGGAGAAGGAGGACCCAAGGGGTGAGGCTGGGAGATGAGGTTGGCACCCCGTCTGCTTTCTGGACGGAGATGGGGCTCCACTTGAGGGAAAGCAAACTTCCTTGACCTTCTGTACTAAACAGCTGCTTTCAGGAAAGGTCCCAGTCCTTGGCTCATTCCAATCCCTCAGCTTCGGCCCCTGTCCTGTCCTCCTGCCTGGGGCAGAATGGAGGGAGGCCACATCCCCTTGTCGCAGGAGAAGCAGGATGTGGAGCTGAATGGAGACTGTCTTCCTCAGTGGCCCCTGACAGGTTGTCTGCTGGAGGCCCTGGGGCCCTTCCTACGGCACCTCCGGCTCCATCTTGTTTGACCTGGACGGGGGCCCTGACAGAGAGGAGGGGCAGGCGGTGGGGGCACCGAGCCCTGAGCCCACAGGAATGGTTCCAACGAATGCTGTCCTCTATCCAGCCAGGATTCTAGGGACTGGGGACAGAGAGGACTCCAGTCCCTCCCCTGCTCCCCGGGTCACTCCATCAAGCTTGGCAGGGGAAGGGCTGCTTAACCCCAGGGAGCCGGGAGTTGAGGGGTGGGGGCTGGGTTCCTATCCTGACCACTGAAAGGTTTATAGCACAGAGCTGGGGGTGTGATTCTAGCTGGGGAGGGGTCCCCCCTTCCCTTAGTGCACTCAACCCCACCCCACCCTATCATCCAGATAAAGAAACCGAGGCTTATGCCACCTGACAGTTGAGAAGCAGAGGCAAGACCTGAACCCAGATCTCCTGACTCCTGGTCCAGTGCTCACTCTCTCCTCTGATCCTCCCATACAAACGTCTGATGCCCAGCGCTGGTGGGGAAGTTTGGAGGTGGTTTTAAGGCTTAACTCTGGGCTGTGGTGGATGAGACTGACAGGTGCTTTAGGAGTGAACCATCCCCCAGCCCCGAGAGCCTGAAACACGGCCTCCTGGGAACAGAGGGAGATGGCAGGCTCCTCTCCCTTCCCGTCATGCTTCATCAGAGGCTGACACTTTCCTGGCTCAAGGCTGCAGAGACATCAACAAAATGGGCTGAACAAACACGTCTTGCTCAGTTGTCCTAAGACTCTGTTGATGCTTTCCAGCCAGAGACCGCCAGAAATGCACAGGAGCAATGCTGGGCTTACTGCTCCTGGCGAGGAGGGGGAATGCACCCCTCAGGAAGGTGGGGAGCGTGAAGGGGTCTGGGTGGCTGATGGGTGCTCCTGGGGAGGACTCCAGGGAGGTGGAGCCCTGCTCTCAATTGGCGCAGTCAGGGAGCAGCGGTAATTCCGGGATCGGGTATCTCAATCATTTTAATCTAGAAAGGAAGAGGGATGAATTGAAGCCAAAGCTGCGTTTGGCAAAGAAGCAGCTGTCACTCATGCAACCAGATAGAGGGACGTCTGGTTGTCTCTGCGGTTTGGACCATGTGCCTTTTTGTCCGTGTGCAGGTGCGATTACGGAGTGGTCTTGTCTTTGTCTGGATCCATCAAGGTCATTGGGTGGCCTCGCCGGATGTTGGTGATCTGTGAAGTTGCTTGTGTTCAAGGGAGCATGCCATGGCCTAACGGGGGTGCTGGGCTGTCGGGGGCTGGTTTTCTCTATCTCCATGTTAGGGGAGCCAGCCTGGAGCTCTGCAAAGCAAGCTACATGGCTCGGGATGCCCGTGAGGGGTAGATGCTTTGTCGTCTATCCTAAGGCTACAGGGAAAGCTCTGCAGGGAAGCCAAGAGGCTTCGGAGTCAGGCAGGGGTTCAAATCCTGACCTTGTTCATGCTCTTGGACAAATTACTTCCCCTCTTGCAACTTCATCCTCTCTACAGATATTTAACCAACACCTGTGGTCTGCCAGGGACTGGGGACCTTAGGAAAGTGCCTTAATTCTCTGGGATTCAGTTTACCCCTGCAGAGAATGGGAATAATCTTGGTACCTAACATGAATTGGTGCCTCTCTCCTACGGTTACTGTAAGGTTCAATGCAAAACGGTGTGGGGAGTCTCAAGCACATTTTGGTGTTGCCATCTGTACTTTCCGGGGTGCCTGCCTCCCTGACCACCCCTGCCTTGTGGGGTCTTCATGAATGGGGAAGCAAGAGGGGCCCAGTCTATGTACAGCTGGTCTTAGAGAGTGAGTCCCTGGCCCCCTTGCCCAGGGTCCCAAGGCCCCAACTGGTCCCCAAGCAGGTCTGTTGGGTGCCCCTTCCCAACAGGGGTGATCTGTAGCTCCTGGGCCTTCCCCAGAACAGTGATGCCAACGTGGTTACTAGGGCCTGGGGAAGCAGAGAGGGTGCCAAGGCTGTGGGGGTGGACGAGGGCATGCACCGTCCTGTCTTCTCCAGGCGTGGAGGAAGGGCTGGAGACAGGAGGGTATGAGAGGCTATCGCAGATGGAAGTTTGAGCACCCACAGGAGGTGACAGGAGAGGGCCCCTTACACGGGTCTGGGTGGTATGGCAGGAGGGGGGCTCTCAGCTGAGGGCTGCGTGGACAGGATCAAGCAGCCGGATGGGTACACACTCGTGAGTACGGAGTGATGCCCCCCATCCTTGGCACGTGGGTCTTGAAAACAGCCAGAGTTTAGGATGCAAACTTGTCGGAGTCCATTCTCAGTTGAGCGGCTTTCTGGCCGTGTGAACTTGGCCTGGGGAACTTAGGTGCTCTGAGCCTCATTCATCTATTCCACTGGTATACTTCGAGCTCTAGCCGTGTGCCAGGCACTGGGGAGACAGGGGCACCCAAGGCAGAGCCCAGGCGCCCATGCAAGTGGCCTTATTTTCCCCATCTTCCCCATCTTTAAAGCGGAGGTGGTAACCCCCATCTCCCAGATCACATTTGCAGAGGATGGGACATAGGCTGTAAGTGCTTGGTGGGAGATTTGTTGTCTTTAGGTTTCTGGAAACCTTGGAGTCTGGAAGAGTTCCTTCTCCCCCAGGGCACAGCTCTCAGCTGGTGGGAACGGGAGCCAAGGGGTCCTCCTTCAAGACACAATCCAGTTCCCAGACCGACCCTGCCCCGCTCTGCGGGCGTGGGTCCTGGGAATGAGTGGCCAAGGCATCTGAGATGGGTCGCATGAGGTGGGGGCCTCGACTTTCCAAGAACAACGGCACTTTCCCAACACCAGGGAAGAGAAGTTGGGGGGGGCGTGTCTGGAGGACAAAGATCCTCTGTGGGCCCCCTTCAGTCTACCAGCCACACACACCTACCCAGTATGGGCACAGGTGTGGGATGGAAACTCCTCCAACAAGTTGGGACATCCTCATTCCCCTGGGCGGGGCTCACGGGGAGGGGGCTAGGGAAAGGGCAGAGGAGGCAGCTGCCAACTCCCCACTGGCTGCTGTTTACACCCAAGCGATGAGCTGGCTCTTGGCTTCACTGCCTTCTCACCAGGCCAGGTGTGCCAGGAGACGCTGGCTAGCTCCTGATGGCTCTAGTCGGCATTCAATGCTCCGGCCCTGCTGGATTTGGGCACAAGCAACTCCTCTGAGTCTGAGGGACAGCTCCTCTCTCAGGGGATGGCGGGTAGAGCTTCAGGCATCCCTGGGCTAGAAAGGATGGTGCCCTGGAGAAGGGGTTGGTGCCTTCTCTTCCACATCAGTGGGTTATGGTGCCTCTCGGTAAGAGTGGCCGCTATTTACCAGCCCAGAAGGCAGGTGGGGCAGAAACAGACTGGTGCTAATACAGGAAGGATTTGGGTCAGAGCCAAGAGTCATTACAGCTAGGGGACAGATGCTGGGGTCAGAAGGGGATGTTTATGGCACAGTGGATCTGATTTGTCTCAGGGCCCGTCTTTGGCCAGGGTAGGGAGGCAGGCCAGGAGAGACGGAGGAGAGGGTTGGGGAGAGGGGCTGGATCCCCTCTCTTTAATACCAGGTGAAGAGCATGAGGACCCTGTGCCCAGCCTACCATCCCCCCTTGCACACTGCCAGCCATCCCCCTGGGGAGTTGTATGGTTAGAATTGCAGGACGATCACAGGCAGATCCCTTTAACCTCTCAGAGCCTCAGTTTTCCTCCTCAGCACAATGGGCAGACTGTATCTGTGTGGGGCACTCTATGTGTGCCACATCTCCTTGCACACGGTTTCATTTTCCCCTCCTATCGGTCTTATGAGGCAAGCCCCACTGAAGCCCCATTCTACAGAAGAGGAAACTGGCTTACTGAGAGTCCGAGGGAGCCTGGGGGTGAGCTGCGATGTCTCCATCCTGTGGCTCCCCTCTGTCCCCCATTCCCTCTCTAGAGAGCAGAACTAGGCAGTCCCATAGTCTGGGTGTGTGGCTGCTTGCTGGGGAGACTATGGCCAAGTTCAAGGTCTCAGCTCACCCTAGTCACAGGGGACTTATCATCCAGGCAGTCTTCTCTTCCCGTTGCCTTCCCTTAAGCAACGAGTCAGGGCTGCAGAGCCGGCTCCCCTAATGATGCTGATTCGTGTCTAGGTTCCCCCTGTCCCCCGCTGAGGTTCTGTTCCCCCACCTGCTACCCCCAGCTCACAGGGTCACCACTGGCCCCCCGAGGGACAACTGCTTCCTCATCCGACCTTTTGCTCTCCAGGCGATGGTTCTGTTTCCCCACGCTGTGCCTGCTTCAGCTACTTTGTGTCCCATTGCCTGGTTCCGGGGACCCCCTTCCCGCGGCATTTGGTGCTGGGGTGTCCGAAGAGAGGCAGGGAGGCTTTTTGCTCTGACCCACTTCCAAGCTTGCTTTGTTCTATGTTCAAAGAAGATAAAGAGGTTTAACACTCTAGCAACATGTCAGTCCTTCCTCTGGCAGGGAGGGGCAGCCAGGAATGACCGCAGGGAGCCTGCCCTTGTAATTCCTCTACTCTTCCCTGAAACCTGGACCCCCACTTCTTCCAGCCCCCTGCTGCTGCCCAAGCTGGGGCCTCCAGTCTGCTCCCTCCCGGCAGGCTCAGCCGACCACTCCCCTCCCCTGTGCTGAAACCTTCGGTGGCCCCGTTTTGCTTCCTGATAAATCCTGACCCCTGGGTCTGGCATTCAAGGCTCTCCCTGCAGTGACCGGCCGTGCTGTGGACCACCTGGGTCTTACGGGGCCTTCTCCCTGCTGACTTCCTGGCCCTGAGTCTGCCCTGAGCTTCTTGGAGCAGTGAGGGACACAATGGGTCCACGAGTCCCCAAGGGGAACTGAGGCCCAGAGGGGAGACTCCACCTCATTCCAAGGCTTCTGGCCAGGCATTCTGGCAGAGGTCCACCTCCTCTCTGTTGGGCCGTGCTTCCGTGGGTACTGAGCCCCTTGGGAGTCAGCTGCCCGTGGGCAGGACTGAACCTTCCTCCCTTCCTGGATGGCCACCCCGATTCCTGTAAGCTAGAGCTGATGGCTAGGAGATCAGCCCGTGCAAATCATGCCCAGGCGCTCTGTGTACCACTAGTCCTGCTGCCCACATGCCTGCTCCCCTTCCCTCCCACCCCCAGCAGCCCCTTTCCATCCCTCTGCCTCCTCGCAGGTAGGTTAGGGGTGCAGGGCCCTGTGCATCGTCCCAGCACCATCCCGGGTGAGACCGCGGCTCTGCTCACTCTCCCTCTCCGGGCAGTGAGGTCTCCACCCCGGAGCCCACTCCGCTGGCCCTGCCCAGGCGGCCCCCAGCAGGTTGTTTTCCCGTGCGGGGGCCTGGCTCAGCCTCCAGGGCCTGCCAGTCACGTAGCCAAACTTGTTCCTCCTCTCCTGTGGCCCAGGCTGCTGAGCACAGCGGTTTCCTGATGGGGAGAGCACAATGGAGCCCGCCCCAAGGGACCCACCCTGCGAAGGCGCCAGCCCAGCTGGCTCTGAGCGCTGTGTGACCCGAGACAGAATCCACACCCTCTCGGAGTCTTGGTTTCTCTGGTGAGAAGGAAGGGGGTGAAACAAGGTCATGAGCAGCCACCTCCAATATTGGTAACAGTGGGCTCTCCTTGACCACTAGGGGCCTGCCAGGCACAGAACCCTCACATCCTCACTGCTATCCCTGAAGGAGGTCAGGTCAGAGAATGGTTAACTCACTTGGCTGCAGGTGGAGTCTCCCTTGTCCCTTCAACCTCCCAGAGCTTCGTCCCATCTCCAGCCCAGAGCTCTGCTCTCCCCATCCCCCCTGCAGCCTCCCCCTGCAGACCCCATGTCTTCTTCCCTGCCCTACCCCGCCCCGCAGAGGCACTGGGCCTAGCTGCCATGGAGACAGGAGAGGAGGTGTTAGAAGGTCCACAAGAGATCAGACGGCACCTGCACCCAAGTGGTCCAGGTCTGCTGCCTCAGCTGACGGTGGGGCGAGGCTTAGGGCAATACGGGGAGAGGGGCTGATAACAGGGGGAAGAAGAGGTAGCAGGAAGAGAACCTGAGGGGCAGGAATGGCCTGCAGCTTGGCCTGGGAAGGAGTCAGCTGGTTTGGGAGCAAGAATCCCCTGACTCGGGGCGCCTGGGTGGCTCGGTTAATTGTCTGCTTTCAGCTCAGGTCCTGATCTCAGGGCCCTGGGATTGAGCCGCGCATCGGGCCCCGTGCTCAGTGGGAAGCCTGCTTCTCCCTCTGCCACTCCCCCTGCCTCTGTTCCCTCTCTTGCTCTCTCTCTGTATCAAATAAATAAAATCTTTAAAAAAAAAATCACCTGACAAGCCCCCTAGAAGAGGGTTTCCAAGGCTGGCAGCCTGAGGCCCTACAGAGTTCTGCCCCAGCCTCCCCGCCTGTCCCTGCCTTGACCACATGGCCACCCTCAGCTTGGATCATCTCTTCTTCATCTCCAAATTTGGACCAGGCTCTCCATCCCAGGGCCAGACCATGAACCAGCTCCTCTCGGGCTGGAGAGAGGGGAAGTGGCCACATGCTTCCTCAGGACACACAAAGGAGCAGTGAGAGCTGCCCTGCCTGACTCTGTCATGCATCAGGGCACCTGCGGGTTCCCAAGTGACAACCAGGGAGATGACAGCGCCTCGGCTTCCAGCAAGACATCGTGGCTCCCCTGGCGGGGAGGAGAAGTGGCTCCTGCCCCTGCAGCCAAGTTTCCTCCAAGCCCTGGCACAGGGCTGATGACCAGCCCCACCCCCTGACCTCCAGGACCGGGCCTGGCCTTGCTCAGCTATGACCTCCATCCTGCCTCCCTCCCTAGGCCATGGAGGCGCCACAATGACTCAGCTCTGAAGCTCAAGGTCCCCAAAGGAACCAGCCCTAGACAATGTCGCCGTTGACATGGAGCTTCTCCATGCTCTCTTAGGCCCCTGGGAGGCAGAACCCCAGCTTTTTGCCTATGGACACGATGGTGCTCAAAGAATCCCCAGTTCCTAGCCCAGTGGTGTAAGACCAAAAGGGACAATGTGCATAAAGACCATCACCTTGCAAGGCGGAAATCCTAAGAATTTCTATTTTTATTTGGATTTGCCTGCCATCCCTGTGTGTGTCTTTATCCCATGTTCTCTCTTGAGCTTCTTTTCTTTTTTAATTTTTATTTTTTAATTATTTTTTAAAAATACTTTATTTATTTATTTGACAGAGAGAAAGATCTCAAGTAGGCAGAGAGGCAGGCAGAGAGAGAGGAAGAAGCAGGCTCCCCACAGAGCAGAGAGCCCGATGCAGGCCTTGATCCCAGGACCCCGAGATCATGACCTGAGCCGAAGGCAGAGGCTTTAAACCACTGAACCACCCAGGTGCCCTAAAGATTTTATTTTTAAGTGATCGCTACACCCAACGTGGGGCTTGATCTCTCAACCCTGAGATTCAGAGTCACATGTTCCACCAACTGAGCTAGTCAGGAGCCTCATTTTTTTCCTTTTTTTTCTCCTGCACTTCCCACCCCCCTTATGTCCTCCTTGCTACCTTCTGGGCCTCCAAGCCTGCTGGAAGCGTCCCCTATCCTCACACAGAGCCCAGGAGCCCGCTTCTTCCCAGCCCACCCCAACCCCTTCCCATCATTGGCTTCCTGGCCTCCCAGCAGGTCTCAAAGCCCCACCACTGAGCCTCCTCCACCAGCCACGCCCCTGCCCCAGCTCCTCAGCAGAGGAGGGAACCGAGACCTGGGGAGCAGCAGCAGGGCTCCGGAATCTTCCCAGGGGATTCTGATGGCCACTATCCTATCTGCTAGGACAGGAGCATCTGACACCTTGGGGAATCCTGGGGGCCCTTCCAGCTCCGGTGTGATCTGCTGGCCGCCTCCACCTACTGGGAAAAAACTCTTTCCCAAAGTGTGACTCCCTCCCCCCCCCCCCCACCTGCTTCTCAGGCCAGAAGGCAGGAGCTTGCAGGGCAGGGCTGGGCAGGCCCTGCAGGGGAGACCAGCTGTGCTGGGTTTGTTTTAGGGGTTTTCCTCCACCGCCTGTTTCTAAATAGGATGTCTGGGTGACTATGGGGACAGGCAGACACAGCCTGTCATGGGGCCGGGGGGTGGGTGGGAGTACGATAGGAGATGATGGGGACATTTACCCTCCTCCCAGAGCCAGCTGGTGTCTGGAGAATCTTTGAAGCCCCTCAATACAGGAGTTATTCCCCCATTTTACAGAGGAAGAGACCAAGGCCCAGCTGGGGCCCAGAAATGTGTCCAAGGGCCGGGGAGGGGAGTGGCTGGGGCAGTGACAACAGAGGAGTTCAGTTTAGGGCTGCTTCGGGGTCTTGGTTACTCTTCTTCCAAACGCCCTCCCTTCCTTCACTGTACCCTCACTAACTCTGTACCCCCCCCAAATCTCTCAGGCTGTCCTTCCTCTCCTCTTTCTTCTCCAGGTGGCCTCATCCTCGGACCCGTCCTCATCACCCGCCCCCAGAGTGGACACAAGCCCCTCATGGCTTCAGTCCCCAACCGGCAAACCCTGAGGTCACCCAAGGAACTTGCTTGGGTTAGGCCCTGCTCTAGAGGGGTTCTAGAGGTGTTACCTACCTAATTTAATCCTCACGACAGCTCTGTGAAGTGCGTGCTGTGGCGATTCCCATGAGGTGAGGAACACGAGGCCCAGAGAGGTGAAGTTAAGTTACCTGTAGGGGCAGAGCCAGGGTTCGAACCCAGGCTTCCCCTATGCTTTCCTTCTCCATGGTATCCCCCTGGCTGTCTAGCTCAGACCTCCAACCTGGGCTGCATGCTGAATGGCCTCTCCCAGCTTCTCTTGAGTCCCCGGCAAGGGGGTTACCGTCCCTGTCTGGCCCCCAACCACCGTAGCTCCCACCTCTGTGTCAAGACCCGTTTGTTTGGGATGTTTGGGTGGCTCAGTCGGTTAAGTGCCTTCAGCTCAGGTTGTCATCCCAGGGTCCCGGATCGAGTCCCACATCAGGCTCCCTGCTCAGCAGTATGTGTGTGTGGAGGGTGGTCTGCTTCTCCCTCTCCCTCTGCCTGCTGTGCTTGAGCTCTTTCTCTCAAATAAATAAATAAATCTTTTTTAGAAAAAGACCTGTGTGTTCCATGTCCACCCCACCCCCACCCCTAGACCGGGAGCATCTCAAGTTCCGTTCATTCACAGTCATGCCCCCACACTCACCTCTGCAGGCTTGGCACACAGTAGGGCCTGGTCCCTGTTCTAGAAGGAACAAAGACGGTCCAGCTCAGGATCCTGCCTTAGCCTCCCCACAGTGCCCTCTGCTGGTCAGATCAAGTGTGGCCCTGGGGCCTTCCCACCACCGGCCCATGCTGAGCCCCACCACCCTAATAACCCCCTGGGTTTATAGAGCGCCTTTCTTCCTTTGAGCTCAAAGCGCTTTCCCATCTGTGATCTCCCTGGCCTGGGATCAGCAGAAGCATTTCTCTCCTCACTTTACAGAAGCCAACCAAGGCCTGGAGAGGACGAGGCGAGCCCCGGCGTGCTACTGGCAGATCCAGAAAAGAGAGTGTAAGTTTTTTTCTCCAACCCTCTTGGTTACAGATGAACAGACTGAGGCCCAGAGGGGAACAGACTTGTTCACAGAAGTCCTGGGCCAGAACTCGCTGTCCTAAACACAGTCCGGGGCTCTCCCACAACATCGAGATCTCTGCCTACAGCTCAGCAAGGGTCGGCCACATCATTAAAGAGAAGGAGCCTCTGTCGTCCCATTGGTAGAAGGAACAGTACTTCCTGCTCTGTCTGCCTCCCCAGGGGAATGAGAGACGGAGGATATAGAGGCCTTGAGGCCAGCCGAGGCCAGGCAACGGGAGAATGAGGGCGGTGGTCCGAGCCACAGACACCGGCAGGACCCTTACCCTTGTCTGGCATAAACACAGCCCAGGGGCCACTCCCATGCAAAACTTGACCTTCCCGTGGCCTGGCATGGCCTGCCCTGGATGACCTGGTCAAGGTATCAGGGGGTGGAAGGTGAGAAGTAGTGGCTGGTCTAATCCTGCATCTCAATTCCTGCCCCTCCTGGCCCTTCTCATAATTTGTCAACACATGCATTCATTTAGTGACTTGTCTCTCTATCTCTCAGCCAGACTCTAACTCAGTGTTGGCGAGCTTCTTCTGTAAAGGGCCGGAGAGCACGAATGTCTGGCTTTGAGGGCTATACCATTTCTTTTTTTTTATTTTAAAAATTCTTTTTTATTTTTATTTATTTATTTGACAGGGAGAAACACAGCCAGAGAGGGAACACAAGCAGGGGGAGTGAGAGAGGGAGAAGCAGGCTTCCCGCCGAGCAGGAAGCCCGATGTGGGGCTCGATCCCGGGTCTCTGGGATCATGACCTGAGCCGAAGGCAGTCGCTTAACCAACTGAGCCACCCAGGCACCCCGAGGGCTATACCATTTCAGATGCAACCCCACAACTCCACTGTTGTAAGGTGAAGCAGTCATAGGGATGGCTGGTGAGCTCAGTCAGTGGAGTCTGCAACTCTTGATCTCAGGGTTGTGAGTTCAAGCCCCACGTTGGGTGTAGAGATTACTTAAAAAAAAAATCTTTAGGGAGTCTGGATGGCTCAGTCAGTTAAGTATCAGGTCATGATACTTAACTTCAGCTCAGGTCATGATCTCAGGCTCTCAGATCGGCAGGGATTCTGCTTTTCCCCCCTCCCCCTGCCCGCCACCTTCCATTCATACTCTCTCAAATAAATAAATAAAATCTTTTAAAAACATCTTATAAAAAAAGATGAAGCAGGTTCATCAGGACAATAGGTTAACCAATGAGCATGGATATGTTTCAATAAAACTTTATTTACAAAAACAGGCCAAGGACTGGATTTGGCCCAAGTTTCATAGTTTGCTGAACAATTACTCTAATCTCTAAGAGAGCTGAGACTTGCCTGATTACTCTCAACTGTATCCCGTTGTTTGGGCAGACAGCACATTGCAGGCCCAGATTTGACCAATACTTGATGAATGAGGGAGTGAAACAGGAAAGACCTACATGGTGAGACTGGAGGGATGTGTGATGCGGACTGCTCCAGACGGGTGCAGAGCGTGTGCAAACATCAAGAAGCAGGAATGCAGGGGATGCGGCCATCCCCAGGAGCTACCAGGCTCGGAGATGCCCCAGAGGTCAAGACGGCAGCATGGAATCTAAGGGCTGCCCCAGCGTGGCCACGACTCGGCCCCACCCCTAGGGATGCTGGGAGGACTAACAGAATAGGACCCAAAAGGGTCTCTGCACGGCTGATGGGAAATGATTATGTTATTGCTGTTATTAACTCAAACAGCTGAAACTGCCTCCAAACCTCACCAGTGGCCATACCTGGGTCAACGGGGCTCTCTCTCACCGAGGATGGGCCCGTGATGACCACAAGAAAGCTTGTCCATGAGTGAACTGGGGGATCTCTGGCCAAGCACTAAGGACACCCCACCACCTGTTTACTCACAGGCTAGAAGCTTCTCCAGGGCAGGGTTTGGTCTTGCCCCAGTCTCCCCCATGCCTAGCACAGTGGCTGTGTCTCCTCCACCAGACTGGAGGCTTATCTGTCTCTCTCCTTACCCCACCTTGTCCAGCTTGCTGCCTCAGGGGACGTGGAGCAGTGGGGGGGTGACTCTGACCTGTCACCACACTCCAGAGTGAACATATTCTGAGGACAGCCTGAGGTCTTCTTTCTTAGGCACAACCTGGTCTCCAGAGATAGCACCTAACACCTGAACCCTCCAGGTGGAGCAGAGAACCCCACTGGCTGTGGGGTCCAGTCCTGGCTCTGCTCCTAACGAGCCTGGGATCCTTTCCGGGGTCTCAGTCGCCACATCTGCACAGTGCGGGGCTGGGACCAGATGATGTCTGAGCTCAGGAGTGTTGCTAGCCTATATGGAGACTTTGTACAGATCGGGGTGGACACAGCCCTGTGGAGCTCAGCTAGGAAGATGGCACCTTTGTGTTAAGAAAAAGGCACCCCATCTGGGGGCACACAGCCCATGCCAGAGCTCAGGGCTTGCTGCCCAGAACATGGGCAGGATTTTGTGCCCTCTCCCTCAGCTGGGCACCTTTGTGCAGGTCCTACAATGCATAACCTTCCACTGTGGCTGTCTCTCAGTTGCCAGCATGGTATTTTCTGGGTCAGTTGGCCAAGGGAGGGAGGAAAGAAAAATGAAAGTAGTCAAGAATGATGCTGTCTCAGGCTGCCCCTTGGTGGCCATCTGCTGTATGACACTCACCGGGAAGGCATCTTTGGGTCTTACCGTCTGTCTTGGTCCTAGCAGGGGGGCCCCTACCTGCCTGCAGCGATCCAACGCCCAGGAGTCAGAGTACCACCCTCTGAACCCTGAGACACAGATCCTATCATGAAGCAGCCACTGTGGACCAAGCCCGGGACAGGCACTTTAGAGATGAATTTAGGGTATCTACTCACCACCTTGGAACCTTCTCCAGGGTAGGGTCTGGTCTCTTCCCAGTGTCCCCAGCGTCTGGCGCAGTGGCTGTGTCTCCTCTGTCAGACGTAGAGCTCCCTGAGGACTTTGCCTCCCCTATCATATGGGGGCTCACCCTTCTCTCTCTCTCTCTCTCTCCCTATCCCACCCACTTCATCTTGTTGCCTGGGGGTAGAGGACGTGGTGGGGAGGACTCTGGCCCATCACCCCACTCCAGCTAGAAACCCTCATTCCCAACTGTGGAGCTGGGAGTAGGCACATTCTGAGGTCACCCCATGGGTTCTTTCTCAGGCTTCCTGGAAAGGGCCCAGCCCTGGGGCTCAGGACCCCCAGCAGGGCTAGACCTCCAAAGAAACAGAACTGGACCGGGAGGCTGGCCAGGCCTCAGCTGTACCTGAGGGAGATTAGGAGGAAGGAAGCAGAGGATGGGGCTTCCCATTGCTCTTTGGATAAAGGCCAGCTCCCACGTGGGGGCCCCATGGGAACGGCTCCTGCCCCTCCTCCTCCTGCTCTGGGCTTCAGCCACCATGACCCTCTCCCTCTGTCCCTCGTCCCATCTCCAGACTGTTTAGATTCTTGTCCATGCCCTTCTGGATGCCGGGCAAAGTCCCACTCCCCTCTCTGGCTATGGATTCAGCCACTGTCACTTCTGCCGGATACTCCCTCCGCGCTCGAGGCTGGATAAGACCCTTCTTTTCCGCACCGTCAGTAGCTCTTTCCTAGCACTTCTCAGGGTTGTGATTCTCAACTTACCCTGGTCATCACCAGATCAGTGCCCACCTCCCCCCAGCTCTCTTTCTCCCCGAGGGAAGAGGAACCCAATCTGTCTCTCATTTATGGTTAACAGGGGCCACACAGAGCTGGGCACACAGTGGGGGCTCAATAAATATTTGTTGGATGAAGGAAAGTTTGTATCAGTCAGTCCTGGCCATAATCAGTCTCTAGATATGTGACCTTAGACAGGACTCATTTTCCATGATGCAGTCAACAAATCCTTACTGAGCATCTACTATGTACTGTTCTGGGCAGAGGAGTCAAACCCAGATTTGCTGGGCTTCCAGTTCTGTTCTTTCTCTTTATCCAGCTCTGGCCTTCCTGAGACACCAGAGCTGAGACGCTGTTTGAGGCTGGAGCTCGGCAACCCCAGCTGGAAGTCTTGTCCTCTGCCGCTGACCTCCCAGACCTCAGATGCTCGGGACTCCCGTCCACCCCCCAGCATCCCTGCCTCCATGGCCTTATGCACACAGAGCGCGCCTCCTTGTCTGCCTGCCAATGTCTCACTCAACCTTCACATTCCCATTGCAGGGGCACCAACACCTTGAAGCCATCCCCATGATCCTTGGCAGAAGCCGGCACTTGGATGCACCAGTCTCCACACCGACCCAAGCTATTTATGCACATGGCTCCCCCAAGCCATGCCATCCCCCTCCCAGGAGCGTCTGGGCTTAGGCTGAGTCTGATTCATCCCTGTTAAGTCTCCGCTTGATTGAACTTTCTCCCATCAGACCCGGCAGCCTCTGCTCTCCACGACTCAGGGCTAGCTTGTAAATATCTGCCGCTGACTAGGAACAGTGGGGGCAGGCCACAGGAGCGGGCTCTGGCTGGATCCCCCAAGTCAGAATGGGGGAATGGGACTGGGGGCACTGCCTGGGCACTCCCTGCTCTGGTCCCCTCACCGACAAGGGGCTCCTTCTCTTCCCCCATAGATGGGTAGAGTCAGGAGGGCACTGGGGGTGGGTGATGGAAGGTCACAGGGCTGATCTGGGGAAGGACAGCCTGCCCCCGGAGAAGGACAACCGCACATCTTAGAGTTGTCTGGGAATCTGGGAATTGTCAGCTTCAGCAGAATTCCAAGGACTGGGAAGGTGAATGTGGGCGTGCAAGGGGGAGCTGCCCACCCCCGCAAGGTCCAGCCTGCAGTTAGTGCCAAGGTTGACAGGAGGACAGGGTTTGATGCCATAGCCCTTTGCTGTGTGACCTTGGGCAAGCCCCTGACCCTCTCAGAGCACCAGCCTGCACAGTGAGAAGATTGAGTCAGTGTGGAGCTGCTCAGCATGAATGCCAGAGGCTGGGAGAACCAGAGCCATCTCACCCCACACTGGTCCTTTCTCTGGCATGGTGAGCAGGGGAGGATGGGTGGGGCCACTGCCCCACCTCCTCCACCTGTCCCTGTCTTAGGAGGAAGGGGACATAGTGGGCTCCCCAGACGTCCTCTCCTCTAGGAACCACCCTGTGGTCTGCTGGGGTCTCCCTCCCAGGCCCCCCCCGCCCCCAGAGCTGCTAGGCTGCCAGCTGGGAACATGAGCAGCTGTGACCAGCGTCCTGCGTCATGGTGAGTCAGAGCTATCCCCGTGAGCCAAGTCCGGTCTCCCCAGCACAGGAAGAAGAGAAAGGACACTGGGGTTGGCCCATCTCTCTTGTTCATACCAGCGCATAGTAGGTGCTTCACAGTCATCGAATGGAGACCCTTCAGGCTTCCCATGGGTGTAGGGGGCTTGGTGAGGTAACAGTACAACATATCTGTGTCCACCATCCTTAGTTATTTTCAGCCCTGAGTTAAGTACCTACTGTGTGCCAGGCATTTTTGCAAATATACGTCTTCTCAATCCTTACAGCAATCCTGCAAGGGGAGATTTTTTTTTTTTACCCCCAGTTAACAGATGAAAAAACCGAGGCTCAGGGAGGTGAGGCAACTTGCCCAAGGTCACAAAGCTTGGTGTGAGCTGAGCCAGCACTCACACCTGGTCTGCGGACAGGCTGCGGTGGCTAGAGCCACTCCCCACCTGACCCCCACTTCAGAGAGGGCCCCAGGCCTGGGGGAAGAGAACCAGGTCAGCATCCCCTCACCCCCTGGCAGTGTCACCAGGCCCAGATCCTGCCCTGCTGGAGGCCTCCAGCTCCAGCCCACGCTCCTGCCGCAAACCATATTCATCCTTCAAAACCCTACCCAGGCTCTCATCAGGGTTTTTGGGGGAGCCAGCGAACCTGGCTTCTTCTCACCTGTAAAAGGCGCACAGGTAGGTGTTTGTGTAAAGACAAACACCAAATGTGTTTGCGGGCAGGGAGGTTTGTTCAGGAGCTTGCCGTGTGTGTGTGTGTGTGTGTGTGTGTGTGTGTGTGTGCGCGCGCCACTGTCCCCGGGAGACCCCACTGAGAAAGGCGCTGGGCCTCCTTTCTCAGTGGGGTCTCCTGGGGACCTCACTGAGAAAGAGAAGTGAAGTGAGAAAGAAAAGAGAAGTGGGTTCTCTTCACCCTGGATAAGCGCAGAGAGGCAGGGGGGCTCTGCCAAGGGTGCTCCACTCTTATGGAGCAGTGAGGCCCCTCTTACACTAGGGCCCCCTCTGTACCTCCACCCTAAGCCGGTGGGCCCCAAAGCAGGAGCTGACCATCAGAAGTCGCTGTCCCTCACAGCCAAGGGACCTCAGGCAAGGCATCTGTCTTCTGTGAACCTCAGTTTCTTCCCCTGAAGAATGGGCCTAATGGAATTAGTGTTACTGCGCTCAGTGCGTCTGGTCCTGTTTTTTTTTTGTTGTTTGTTTGTTTGTTTTTAAGATTCTATTTATTGGGCGCCTGGGTGGCTCAGTGGGTTAAGGCCTCTGCCTTACCCTCAGGTCATGATCTCAGGGTCCTGGGACTGAGGTCCTCCGCAGGCTCTCTGCTCAGCGGGGAGCCTGCTTTCTCTCTCTCTCTGCCTACTCTCTGTGCCTATTTGTTTATTGGACAGAGAGATAAGATTTTATTTGCTTATTTGACAGAGAGAAACACAGCTAGAGAGGGAATACAAGCAGGGGGAATGAGAGAGGGAGAAGCAGGCTTCCTGCCGCAGGGAGCCGGGGACTCCAGGATCTGGTGACCTGAGCCGAAGGCAGTCTAACCAACTGAGTCACCCAGGCACTCCTGGTCCTGGTTCTTTTTTTTTTTTTTTTTTAAGATTTTATTTATTTCTTTGGCAGAGAGAAACACAGTGAGAGAGGGCACACAAGCAGGGGGACTGAGAGAGGGAGAAGCAGGCCTCTGGTCCAGGAGGGAGGGCGATGTGGGGCTTGATCCCGGGTCTCCAGGATAATGACCTGAGCTGAAGGCAGTCGCTTAACCAACTGAGCCACCCAGGCACCCCGGTCCTGGTTTTTGTTCTGGGTTTTTTTTTTTTTAAGAATTTATTTATTTGACAGAAACACAGCCAGAGAGGGAACACAAGCAGGGGGAGAGAGAGGGAGAAGCAGGCTTCCCGCTGAGCAGGAAGCCCGATGTGGGACTCGATCCGCGGTCTCAAGGATCA
>PITA01006515.1:73638-99716 GCA_004023965.1 Spilogale gracilis
GATCCTGGGTCTCTGGGATCATGACCTGAGCCGAAGGCAGTGGCTTAACCAACTGAGCCACCCACGTGCCCCTCAGGGG
The DNA here is from genome assembly GCA_004023965.1 of Spilogale gracilis. Taxonomy (NCBI): domain Eukaryota; kingdom Metazoa; phylum Chordata; class Mammalia; order Carnivora; family Mephitidae; genus Spilogale; species Spilogale gracilis. Next base: position 73,718 of record PITA01006515.1, read on the forward strand.
TAGAGTCTTTATCCCACCTCTGTCCCCACATGCTTGCATGGTATAGACAGGAGATGAGTGGTCATCAGGTGAAGGAATGAATAGATGTTTAGATGAATGAATGAACTAGCATGTCGCTCTCACTGGAAGGACCTCTCTGAGTAGGTGACCTTGAGCTGAGACCTGAATGACACAGTTCCGGGAGATCCTGAGGAAGGTTTTCCAGGCGGAGGGGATAGGGGATAGCGAGGACAAAGAACAAGGGGACCATTTGAGGAGCAGCAGGGAGGCCAGAGTGGCGGGAACAGCGGGCAGACCGGTTGCATGCAGACCCCTGAGGGCCCTGGTGAGGGGCTGGCTCTCCTTCTCAAAGGCAATAGGAGGAAGCCAGTGGCCAGTTTTCAGCAAAGACCAGTCTGACCTGTAGCACCCCTATGCAGTGGAGAGAGCGCTGCGAGCCAGGGGGGTGGAGAGTGTGCTGGGAGCCGGGAGAGGAAGCTGACGGTGGTGGCCAGTGGCCTCCAGGTGAGAGGGGGTGGTGTCCCCGGGTGGGGAGCAGGGACGTGGATGGAGAGGGCTCAATGTGGAATGGAGGTTGAAGAGGGAGCCAGTAGGACTTGATGGCTGAGGGGCTGGGGGAAGGCAGCTCTCAGAGGAAACCGGACTTGGAGCTGGTACAGGACCTGGGTTGCCGACGGTCATCCGCAAGGGGGGTTGGCTGTTCAGCCGGCGGCTCAGGCTGAGTCAGGGGCACAGGCGTGAATGCGGGTGTCAGCTGCACGCAGAGGAGGTGTCCTGGGAGAGACCTGGAGGTGAGAAGGGGGACCAGGTTGGGGGTGGCTGGGAAGCCTGAGATGGGCGTGGCGTGAGGGAGAAGGAGGGACGGAGCGGGCGATGGGTAGTGTCCCAGTGCCACAGAGAAGCCAGTGAGGAGAACGGAGAAGTCCCTGCTGGGTGGTCTCAGGAAAGGCTGCCTGAAGGGGTTGGAGAAGAAAATGGGTGGGGAGGAAGTAGAGGTGGGGCATAACTCCCCGGAAGAGGGCAGAGGGGTGAGCAGGGAGCTGAGGGGAAGCAGGGGTCTAAAGGTCTTTAAAGGATGGGAGATGCTGGGGCTGCTTGGATGTGGGGGACTGACCCCGGGGTGAGGGGCTCGATGGTGAGGGGGCAGGGATGTAGGTGAGAGTCCCGAGTAGAGAGGCACTGCAGCACCTGCCACGTTGGCGACTGAGAGGGAGACAAGGGCAGATGACCAGAAGAGAGAGAGAAGAGAGTGCAGGGTCCCTCCTTTGGGGGGTGGGTCAGGCTAGGGGGGTCCCTAGGGTGGGGGGCTGGTCTTGGATAGAGTAGGGACAGTTCTTCCTTTGTCGCAGGAGGGAAAGCAGATGGTGTGGTCAAAATGGGGGCAGGGTAATGACTTGAGGTAGAAGAATGGGGTGATGCCTGCTGAAGGCTTGGGACCTCTGTGAAGGATGGGGGAGCAGACAGCAGCAGGGTGTGGGGAGAGGGGTGTCCGGGTTGCAGGTTGGGAAGTAAAGCCACGTGAGGTAGTTAGCCTGGTGGACGGCAAACTTGTAGGGAACTGGAGACCTGTGGAAGGTTCCCTGGACAGCGACCTGTGTGAGTCTGGGGACTCTCTGCAGCAGTGAGCAGCCCCGCAGGTCCTGGTGTGCAGCAAGTGGAGGGTGAGACCGGGCAGGCTTGGGAGCTGAGGGCCTCCGTGGAGGAGAGCTCATAGGCTGTGCTGGGGAGTGGGTGCTAGAATTAACGAAAATGGAGGAACAGGCAGATGGGCAAGAATTCCCACTGAGGGCACCAGGCAGAAGGTCTGGCTGGAATCCCCACCCGCTGTGGGCTTGGGTCTCTGTTTTCCACAAAATGACACTGGATGGTGATAAAGAAGTGCCCATCCCTCGGGGTGACTTGAACAAGCCTCGTAAGTAGGAGAGTTTCTAAGTTCCTCCTGTTGTCATATTTCCAGATCTGTTCACAAGTGCCCACAAGGACTGCCCCATGCCCCAGGGCACAGACCCTCTGAACCTGGACTTGACCTCCAGCCACCCCCCCACCGTTGCTCCAGACCATGTCACTGGCAAGGTAACTGATCCTACTTGATCCTCACCTTCACCTGCCTAGGCCCTGGTTCCTGGGATGTCCCCCACAGCGTTCCCTGGGGCGCTGAAACTGTTCCGATCTTCCCTCCTTGGTTCAGAGCCCCTAAGGTTTGGTATGTATTTGGATGCGAGTCTGAATCGGGCTTGGCATCCAGGGACTTGGGCCAGGACTAGAAAAGCGAGTCCTGCCTTGGAGGTCTTTCCACGCCAATTATCCCAGCCTGGCAGATAACAAGTTTCCTGACCGGCCCACCGCCCCTTAGCAGCCTGCTGTGCCTTCTGGAGGGTAAAGGAGTGGCTTTCTTTTTTAAGTTTATTTATTTAAGTAATCTCTACACCCAACATGGGGCTCAAACTCACAACTCTGAGATCAAGAGCCACATGCTCTGCCAACTGAGGCAGCTCGGTACCCCAAGAGTGGCATTCAGAGCCCAGAGGTGTTGCTAGGGGCCTCAGATCCTGGTGCTTAATTTCCACCCCCGTACCACATGCTGAGCTGTGTGAGTTGTCACCACAACCCCCGAGATAAATGGCATTTATCACCGTTTTACAGAGGAAGAAACTGATGTTCTGAGCTGTTAAGGCATTAAGTCTAAGGATACCCAGGCAGAGAGGGCAGAGTCGAAGCTCGCACCCAGGTCGGATCTACTCGCCTGCACCCGCTGCCTTCCTGGAGGAGCCGCTACTAACCCCCCGCCCATGTCCTTCTCTGCACAGTGAGGGAGCACCAGGGGGCACGACCAGGAGTAGGCAGAGCCCCGACCTCAGGGAATCGCAGAAGGCTGACCCCCCCCCACCACCCGAAGCTCGCGGACTCGTGCCATCTGCCGGCACCGTCTGCCAGGCCCTGCCTGACCCTCTTTCTCCTCTCCTTTTAGGACAAACAGATGGATTTCTGTTGGGATCCTTGGCAGGTCAGTGCGCTCTGCCCACCCCTAGTCTAGCCGCCCCGACACTGGCCATGGGGGAGGGGGCCTGACGACAACAGCAGGTGGGACGGTCCTGTGGGACTGGGCAGGGTCACCTGAGGAGGGGGCTCGTCCTAGTGGCCGGGAGGTCTGCCCCGCCCTACTCACCCCTCCTCTCCTTCCTGCAGAGGTGCTTCCAAACCACCAACGGCTACCTGTCCGAGTCCAGGTCCTGCTCCAGCAACTACAACGTGGCGGCGCTGGCAACGTCGTCCCTCGTGGGTAGGCACCAGCGGCCATGGCTAGCTGGGCCCAGGGCTTGCCCCTCGCTGTGGGCAGGGCAAAGCTGAACTGCGGCTGGAGGGCGTGCAGCCTGTGGGACCAACATGTCCTAGACCCACGTCCGCGGCCGGGTTCTGTAGGAACAGGGGACTTAGGGTTCCTGCTGCCCTCCCCTGCCGCGATTGAGTTGCTGCGGCTTCCCGAAGCCCTGAGGGAATGGCCCCAGTCCTTCAGATGTCTGCCTGGTGTGGCCCCCTGGCCTCGAGACAGGGGCGGTCTGCCTGCCATCCCGCCGTGGGTGGGGTTCCCTAGAAGCAGAGCCCCAGACGGGAATCGTGCAAGTGATTTATGGAGGGATTGTTCTCAAGGGCAAATTGTAGGAGTGAGGGCAGCAGGATCGGGCAGGGGAAGGAGCTCGGCAGAGATGGGGCTGCGGGAGGAATCTGTCTCAGCCCGGTCTCTGGGGAGCTCAGGAACATGAATGGAACCTCAGAACTTACAGTGGGCGGTGTTGAGGCTGGTGGCTGGTTGGATATCACTCCCCTGCTGGTCGGCGGTGGCCCCTGGGAAGTTTCTCCCGCCTCCCGGGCATCTCTGGGCGAGGCGGCTCCCATCAGCTAAGGGCAAGCCTCTGGAGAGGGCTGCCGTTGGCAGGCAGCAGCAGCTGGGAGATGCGCACACCTTCCAGGCCATTCCATGCTACCCTCCCTCCTGTTTGCCTCAACTCTCTCCCACCCGCCACCCCTTCCTTACCTTACCTGCCCTCGAACCACCTCCTCCGGAACTGTCTCTGGTTGCGGGCACTCCTAGCCTGGGGAGGTGTGAGAGGGGTTCTCTCCCCTCTTCCTCACTTCCCTCTTTACCATTTTGTTTTTAAGACTTATTTATTTATTTGACAGAGAGGAAGAGACACACACACACAATGAGAGTGGGAACACAAGCAGGGGAAGTGGGAGAGGGAGAAGCAGGCGTCCCGTCGAGCAGGGAGCCTGATGCGGGGCTCCGTCCCAGGATCCTGGGACCATGACCTGAGTCGAAGGCAGATGCTCAACCGACTGAGCCACCCAGGCACCCCCCCGATCTTTCCCATTTTCTCAGTATTATGTCTCTAGATTCCTTTATGGACACCCCATCTTGCTTAAATATTGCTGGTCCTGGGCGCCTGGGTGGCTCAGAGGGTTAAGCCTCTGCCTTCGGCTCAGGTCATGATCTCAGGGTCCTGGAATCGAGTCCCACATCAGGCTCTGCTCTGCGGGGAGCCTGCTTCCCCCTCTCTCTCTGCCTGCCTCTCTGCCTATTTGTGATCTCTCTCTCTGTCAAATAAATAAATAAAATCTTAAAAGAAAAATATTGCTGGTCCTCATGTCACGGCTCTGAGAGCCCAGTGACTGTATGTTCAGCCTTGGTTCAGGGAGATGCTGAATCACTCCTGACAGCCCTCTCTGTCAGCTTCCACATCGAGATGGTCTACCCTCACGCCCTCCTCCCCACTGCCTAGCCCCTGTCCTGTCTTGCTGGATCCCTCCAGTGGCTCCCGATGGTGCCCCATTTCCACCCTTGGTCATCCCCTAACTGGGATGCTCCTCCTAAACAACAGATCTAACCTGTCAGTCTTTTGCTCATGGCCCTGCTGTGGCTCCCCATTGCTAGAAGGAAAACTTTGGAGTCCTCAGCTTGGCTCTCTCAGCCCTAAGTCTCGCCCCTGAGCCTTTTCTGCTGTCCCAGTCTTAGTATTGCCCCCATATCTCATCCCTAATAGTCCTGGAATCATGCCAGATTCTGCCATGCCCTCCTCGTCTCATCTCTGAAATAGCTTCCAGTCTTGCCTCCATCTGTCCAATGCACCTACAGACCTACCAGCTTGCCTGTAAAGCTCAAGCCCGGTCCACCTCTTCCAGGAAGCCTTCCTGGTCTGCTGCATCCCCCATGGGTCTCCCCCTCAGCAGAGCTGGCACTAGCCTTGGCACAGGGAGCGCTCTCTCAGAACTGGTTAATTAATGGATAAAGGGAGAGGACTGGGAGGAACTTGAGTGGATCTTCTGGGATGGAAGCGTCTGAACCTGGTCAAAGGGAATGAGGGGCATGGCAGGTCCGGGGAAGAGGCACCAGGTAGAGGGGAACATTGCCTGGGAGCAGGATATTGGGAGGGCTTGGCCTTCGCGTGGGTGGGGACCCAAGTGGGGTGCGGCCTTGAGGCTCGGGCAGGTGTGGGGTACGGAGTGGACATGGACAGTGGTTGCTCAGGAGGACTTGCAGGAATAGATTCTGGGCTTTGTGAGTAAGGGGCTGCGAGGACGCAGGGCAGTGGGGTGAGTACAGAGCCTCCAGCGCTTGTGGGTATAGGCCATTAGATGGGCCTGAGGTATGGGGGTGCGGGGAGCCTGGGGCAGTGGCCGTGGGCCCCTGGGCGGAGCTTTGTGTCAAAGCAGTCACCCCGCTGCCCTCAATGCTCCCAGGGGTGGTGCAGAGCATCAAGGACCACATCACAAAGCCCACGGCCATGGCCCGTGGCCGCGTGGCCCACCTCATCGAGTGGAAGGGCTGGCGTGCCCAGCGGTCAGGTTGGGAGCTGTCCCCGGCTGAAGATGAGCATTACTGCTGCCTGCCAGATGAGCTGCGGGAGGCCCGTTTTGCTGCAGGTTAGTGGTTGGGGGCAGGGGAGTCTGGGGATGGGGACTGGTCGGCGCTGTGGTCCTTAGGGGACTGAGGGTCGCCACAGGGACATTGCCGGGCAGGGCAAAACAATGCCATGGGGTGGGGAGGGCATTTGAGGGGCCGTCTGATCACCAGGGCCCAGATGGACAGCCCAGCTAACTGGTAGGCTGTTGGGTGCCAGCCCATCCTGGTGCTGAGCACCAACCCCCTGCTGCGTCCCTGCTGAGCTGGGTCTCACTGTCCACCCACCTCCCCTCCGCAGGGGTTGCCGAGCAGTTTGCTATCACAGAGGCCACGCTGAGTGCCTGGTCCTCTCTGGACGACGAGGAGCTGCACCTCGAGAACAGCTCTCAGGATGTGGCCCAGCTCCAGGGTATGGCCCCGGGTGGGAGTCGGGGCAGCGTGGGTGGAGCAGAGGGGGGCTGGGTGCCTGCCACCCAAGGCATGGTGACCTTGGACAAGCCCCTCCCTCCCTCAGCCCAGGTGTCCCCATCAGTGGGCTGGAGCTGGGAGTCCTCGCCCCGCCCACTGCCCACTGACTGCCCAGGAGCGCTTGCCTTCAGCGGAGCAGAGAGGCAGAGGCGAGAAGGAGCCCAGTAACGGCTTTCAGTGTTGCCCTACGCCATTCCACTTCATCCTCCCCACACCTCTACGGAGGCCCTGTTATTATCTCCAGTTTACAAATAAGGGAAACTGAGGCACCAGGAAAGTCGCCCTAGGTTCCAGCTAGAGGCGTCAGAGCCAGAATCTGAACCTTAATACCAAGCACAGCCAGCCCAGGTTACTCCCGAGGCCTTGGCTGGGCCTGGGCCCTGGGTGACACCTGCAGGCTCATCATCTTAATCCTGCGCATGGCAGGGAGGAGAGGGAAGGGAACGGAGGCCAGGGAAAAACACCGGTTGTCACAGCACCAGATTCGAGGCCCAGCAGCGCAGCCTGCTATTACCTACTCCAGCTTGCTCCCCACCCCCTTAACTCCCAGGGAGAAACTGGGGCTCAGAGAGTTTCGGTGACCGGCCCAAGGTCACACAGCTCAGCAGTGACAAAGCAGGCTTTGGAGGCCAGTCTGTGGCCCCTCACCTTCCCTCACACTCCAGGGTCTGGGACTCTGTTCCTCATGCTCCCTACCCCTCCTGTTGGTTTTCCAGACCTGGAGAGCGTCTACCTGCAGGACAGTCTCCTGAGTGGCCCCTCACAGGATGACAGTCTTCTGGCCTTCTCCTCCCCTGGCCTCTCCCCCGAGGGCTGGCCCTCACCAGACGAGCCCTCCATCACAGCTGTCGGCCCCCAGCCCTCCGTCCCGGAAGAGCAGCATCATCAGGGGCTGCCCCGGGGCCTGGGGCCTGAGGGCGGGGTCCATCTGCAGGGTTCCCTCCCCTCAGTGGCCAGCGTCTGGCTCTCAGAGGAGGAGGACGAGGTGTTCTATAACTGAGGTAGGGGCTGTGTGCCTCAGAGCCTCCTCATACTGTGACCTTGCCCGGTGGGCAGCCCAGGTGCATCAGGATGTTGGGGTCTGGGCTGGGCATTTCTGGACCCCTCAGGGCAGGCAGAGGGTGGGTGCAGCAGGGATGGGGGGCGAGCACTCCCTGTGGACCATTCTGTGCCTCCATGGACCTGCCCCAGCAGTGGGAGCCATAATTCCCCTTCTCCTCTCTTTACTTGGCTCAAGAGGACACATTCCCCCCATGGGGTTTCCGCCAGTGGTGAGCTCGAGGACTCATCAGGCACCAGGGCAAGCTGCCCAGAGCCGCTGGCTGCTAGGCCTCTGGGCAGACAGCCACAGAAGGACCTGGGAGACACACTTGGAGTGGGGCCTGGGGACCTTGCCTTGATCCCAGGGCTCAGTCTTCCCCCCCATGTTTGTACCCCCATCAGAGGTGGGACAGCCTCTCTGGTAGCTAAGCAACTGCTCCTCGGCTCCCTTCACGAGGGTCACCTGTCCCTGGTGCCCCTGCCCCTTTCCTTGCACCCTCCTCCCACCTCCCTGAAGTTTCTCTGTAGACATTAAAGTGGCGGATTCTCCCTGGATGAACTTGGCCTGGTCTTTGGGGAAAGGTGTGTCCTTGAGCCCCTAGGGTAAGGGGGTTCTAGGGTGATTTAGGGGAGGACCCCTACCCTCTCAACACACATACAGGTGGTCAAAGCCTAGTCTACCTAGCCAGGAGAGGCCACATGGAAGATGCCTGAGATTCTGTGATTGCCCCAAGAGCCACACCTAGGGACCCATCCCTGGCTCAGCCAACAAGGAAGCTGGGGCTAGGGTGAGGGTAACTGGGTCACAGGGTCCTTCTTATACCTGAGGACAAGCATCATAAGACCTGATGGGAGACCTGCTTACCTACCCTATCTCCCTGCCAGGAAGGGGATGCAGGAAAAGCCATGGGAGGCCAGGGACCCAGGCCTGCGATGCCCACATGGCCACCAGGGGGCGCCAAGGCCTCAGGGCCTGCATAGATCTGTCCACACCCTTAGAGCTGAGGGTACACTGCTCTGGGAACCAGCTTTATTTTTCTCAGGAGCCTCTGGTTCGGAGTCCTACAGCTCCCAGAGGGCGTCTGTGCCTGCCCTTGCTGATAGCCGTCGACCAATGTCTTCACTGTGAATTTGGTGAATTTTCAGCGAGCACCTACTGTCCCCTGGTTTTCTGCGGTCTGGAATCCTGCTCCGTCCAGGGTGGGATTTGTCCTTTACAGTATGGAGCACTGGTACCACCCAGGATGAGTGCGGGGTGCTCTTCGGCGCTAGGTTAGAGCCGCCTGCTCCACCGAGGAGTTGAGCGGGGCTGGAGGGGTGTGTTGTGATGGGGCAAGAGAGGCAGCGTCCCCGCCCAGGGTCTTGCCAGGCTGGCTCACTTTGGGGCTGGTGGGTTTGTCAGGCTGGAAATTGCTTTCTTCAACTAGAACAGAGAAAGAGGGGTTGTGGGGGAGGGCGTAGAAGAGGCTGAGTGGAGATTCCAGGATTGGCTGGCTGCCCTAAGGGTTGATTAGGGGGGAGGGGATAAAGGTTAAAGCCAGTGCCTCCCCACTGTACAGATGGGATCATTTAGGCCCAGAGACCGGAAGGGCTAGCCTCTGGCCACAAAGGAGTGGCCAGGCTCTCTGGACCAAAAAGTGGGGCTCATCAGAATCCAATGAGGGCCCTCTAAATTTGGATGGGAAGATACTGGTGCCCCCCATCCCCCTTTCCCAGCCTGTTCGAGCATGGCTCCTCTGCCTTGCTCTGCCCCTGGGACCCTCGTACCTCCACCCAAGACACAAAGCCCACAGCTCTGCCTAGAGACGTCACGGGGAGGGACTGAAGGTTCAACAGCTCAAAGAGGTTGTGTGCCTAGAGAAGGGGGATTGTTAGGAAACATCAGAAGATAGAAGGTGCTCAGCCCATCGCTCTGGCTTCAGTCTCTCTGTGGGGGCTTTGAGCTGAGGTGGAGACTCCGTCTCAGGGGGACCCAGTGCCCACCTGCCTATCTCAGAGCCTGGGAAAGGAATGGGGCTCAGTAACCGCAGGCAGGACACCTGGACCAGGACTTGAAATGTCCACTATGACCACCAGGGGTCTCCAGAGTCCACACAAAAGACAAATGGTAAGGCCAAGTTCATTCAGTTTGACCCAGCATGATCCAGCTGCACAGAGGGGCTGAGGCCACCTCCATGTCCCCAGCCCGCTTCTGCCCCTCCCCGACCCTATCCGCCAAAGCCCCTGTCTTGCAGGGTGGGAAGGCATCGGAATTCAGAGTGATTAAGTAATTTGTCCAAGATCACACAGGGAGATTGTGGTAGACTTGAAATTGAGACCCCTGTGTGCCTTGATGCAAAGACATATTTTTAACTACTGTCTTGCTCCACCCTAAGGTTTCTGCTCCCCAAGCTCTCCCTCTTCTCTAGTCTGTGCATCATCCTAAGAACCCTAGAAACGGGGGACAGAGAGGACAAGGACTACTATGCTCATTCTACAGATGAGGAGGCCAACTCAGGAGGAGCAGAGAGCCACAGGGCGCCAAGAAAGTTGGAGCCTGAGTTCCCCTCTTTGGGCTCTTCCCCTCTGTGTCACAGTCCCTCTCTGCCCACATGCCCGAACCTTCCCCCCCTACCTGGTGCAGGGAAGTCTCTGGAGACAGCTGCAGGGTCACAGGCTCTATGGGACAGCCCCCAGCCAAGAGGTCCTGGAGACACTGCCAGGGATGGGGGAAGGCTCAGAGAGGCTGGGCCAGCTTCTGCGGCCTCCAGGCTGTCCCTCTCAAATCCTCTTTCCCCAAGGCGCCCCCCCACTCCCCTGCTGACCACTCCCCATTCTCACACCCCATGGGAATACTCACCAGGTGCCCTGGAGTCCAGGAAGGGGGCTCAGCCCGGAGTGCCTGCACCAAGTCCTCCCTTCCCACAGTGCCCACCAGTATCTGAGACTCTGCATGAGTTGAGAGGGAGCAAGACACGTGGCATTTACAGGGCAGCCACTATGTGCCGAAAGCTCTACCGGGTGTTCTCATGTCTCTCGGGAAACTATGGCAGCCAATGGGTCGGGAGCTATGACCACCAATTTTATACAAGAGAAAACTGAGGCTAAGAGGCACAGAGAGGTTATTTATCTTGCCCAAGGTCACTGAACTTCCGATGTGACGGTGCGGTAATGGAAGGCAGCTGGGGAAGGCTGCCCACCCTGACCAGACCCCGTGGCAGGGCCTCGAGGCAGGAGCAGCTCTGGGACATGGGCATGAAGACGTCTGTGGGTCAGGGCTGGGCTTTGCTCCTCAATTCCCCTCAGCAAGTTTCTCATCTGGCTCAGCCAGTGGAAGTGTGAACCCAGAAGGCCACCATGTTCAGAGGTCCTGCTGTGGGCTGAGGCCTTGGCATGCCTCACTCCAGGCTGTCACTGCACTCGGCAGGGATTGGGTTTTGAGGGTGCATCCCAGCATTTTTCCTTCTTGTCAATAAAATCAAAACTTTACAACTGGATATATAAAAGCTCTCCCTTTAAACAACGACAGTAACAATTAACGCTATTTCTTGAGTGAGCAGCAGGGTCCCGCAGCCTGGGCCTGTGCTGGTTGGGCGCTCTTCGCTTCCTGTGGCTCTGAGGGTAGAAGGGTTCTTTGCCTTGGAGGCCAATGTTGTCTTTGTTCCAGGACGTGAAGCCTCGTGGAGGAGTCACCCATATACAAATATTTCCAAATGCCATATTTGGTGTTCTGTGGGATCTTGTTAAAGGTACCCCAATTTGAGTGGGGAGAGGGCCTGGCATTTGGGATGAGAACCTCTGAGAACTCCACGTTGGTCCCTATTTTCCAGGTGGGGAAACTGCAGTTCATAGGGGATTTGCCCATGGTTCTGCTGTTCACAAATGGCTTTATGGCCTCATGGGGTAGGCATGGTGGTAACTGTACAGTTGTGCAGGTTGATAACTGAACAAGATACCTGCCCAAAGGATGAGTAGGGATCAAAATCCAGTTGTACTATGCCTGGCAAGTGCGTACCTTGTCTTGTTTGCATATGTGGGCTGACAGAGGCGCTGAGTGGATGTGGCTGCCTCCCCCCTACACACCCCCATAAATTGTTCCTACTTTTACTGTACGTGTGTCCCAGTGGGAAATGATGCTCTAGCTAGGTCCTTCCCCAAGATTGTATGTCTTTTCATATTGTCACCTATTCGTTTTTCTTTAAAAACACATTTTTTTCTCGTGGCAACAGGGTTTCAGGAGAGGTTAGTTAGCTGGGGAATGCTTGAAGGGGAAATGGAGGTAAGGAGTCTTCTGAGACCCTGTAGTGTTCCCATCATTTACCCTTACTCTCAAGCACAGAGGCCTGACTTCTAGAATTCCTAAAACTATCCATAGAGTGCCTACAAGCCTCCTCTCATCTCATTTAAACATGTCAACCACCCCAAGTTAGGGAAGTCACTGTCTCCATTTTACCAGTGAGGAAACTGAGGCTCAGGGAGATGAAGTGACCTGCCCAAGGTCACACAGTTGCCTAGACAAGATTCAGATTCAGGTGACTGACAGGTCCAATGCCCTGCTTCCCATTTCCTGGACCTGACCCTCCAAGGCCAAAGATAAAGGTAAAGGGAATGTCCCCTCCCCACCCACGCTCCCCCCTTCCTGCTGGGCACCTGTGCTCTCCACCAGGAAATACTTGGCCAGGTCCGTGGAGGTCACGACCCTGGCCACTTCTGCCAGCGGTGTGTCCTTGGCCAGCGTAGTCATGGCACAGTTCATGAAGTGTTCCACGATCACACGGTGAGAGCTGGAAGCAGATGGGTGCTCCCCTCAGGTCCTGGAGTGAGGGGATCTCCAGACCCCAGGACGAGGCAGGGTGCCTGAGGGGTTGCTGTTTCTTGGGTGTGGGCAGGCGCTGAGAGGTTCCGGGGATGAGCAGCTCCCGGAGCCCCAGCGTGGGGAGGAACTTGGGGACAGCTCACCTATGGCCTGGCTCTGGATTCCCAGCCCCTGAACCCCTAAATCCGCCCCCACCCCAACCGGCTCTGTTTTGGTCTCTTATACTCAGAATCTTACCTAGACAATTTCATCTGAAGAAAAGTTTTATGGCAAAATGGGGGAAAAAAAGCTGTAAACTTTGAAAATCACTGGAGTATTCACTCCCATTTTACAGATGGAGAAACTGAGGTCTGGACCAAGGCGTCAGCTTGCACATGTTTGGAGCTGGGCCGAGGACCCGACATTCCCAGAGCCTCCTAGTCCTGCTTCTCTGGGAACAGAAGCTGCTCTGGTTCTGTCTGGCCAAGGGACATTCCAAAACCTGATTCCACTCCCAGTGCCCCAGCAGGGACAGCAGGGCAGGAATGGGAGAGAGGAGGGGACCTCCCCAGATCTGGTGCTGACTCTCTGTGTGACGGGGAGCAAGGCACGGCCCCGCTCTGAGCCCCAGTTTCCAGCAAATGGGCAACATCAGTCCTGCCGTGCAGACAGACGACTAATAAGACACTGAGGCCCGGGAGGCCAAGCGCTTGCCCAAGGTCATGCAGGGAGCTGAAGAGAGGAGACGAGACGGCTGTGTGTTGGCCCCTTTCACCACCCATGTCCAAGGTCAGCCACAGGGAGGGTTTTTTGGAGGGGCTTCATCCTGGCCCACCCAGACGCACCACTCCCATCAGCCAGCCCAACATGGGCACCTCTCACCTGATTTTTCGGCCTCGGATCCATGGAAGGTACGGCAGCTTCTTGACGATGATGGTGCCGTCGTAGAAGGAGGGCTGGCAGCTTTGGGCGATGGCGTTGGCCGCCAGCACGGCCATCAGTACGGGCAGCGCATGTACTATCTGGCCAGTCAGCTCAAAGGCCAGCAGGGCCGTGGAGATGGTGTGGGTCACAGCCCCTGAGAAGGCTGCAGCCCCTGCAGGGGGCAGAGCCAGGGTGGGATCGGGGGGGGCCAGTCTCGCGCAGCGGCCACACACTGGCCTCTGCTGGAAGCACCGCCCCAGTGCCTGGGCTCAGGGAGGGGGAGCGGATCAGGGACAGGATGGGGTATCAGGGACAAGACAGGAGCTAGAGAGAATACTGGGGGCTCGGGGGCGGGGCTCAGGGAGGGGGCTCACTGGGAGACTCACTGAGCTCTCCATACCCCGATCCTCCAGGTCCAACCCAGCCCCCTCAAGCTCTGCCCACCCCATGGGGACCCAGCCCACTCACCTGCCAGGGCATACCCCCCAGGCATGATGGGGTTGGTGACCCCTCCGGCCACGATGCCCTCGGGGAAGGCAAGAGCGAGGGCCTCCCCTATGAGGCGCCCGATGGCAGCTCCTGGCCACAGACAGGGTGAGGAGGGGGAGGCAAGCTGACACGGCCCCCACAGCCCTCCATGCCTGGGGACCAACCATCTGAGGAGGGAGGGAGAGAGCCAGGGGCCATGGCCCTGCCCCGATAACCGGAAAACTCAGACCCTGGGTCCTCCCGACTCACCGAAGATAAATATGGGCATGAAGTACCCAGCAGGGATGGGGATGGTGGTGGCTAGAATCAGCATCCAGAACTGTCGGGGAGAGGGGAGGGGCAGAGGTTAGAAGCAACCGGAAGAGAGTGGGCAGGAGGGAATGGGTAGGGGATCTGGGCGTTTCCCAGAGAGCAGGAGGCTGTCCAGGCACACGCTCATCACCAGCATCTAGTGTTAGGAGGGCACCGACCAAGGGATGGATACCCACACTGACAAAGAGCCTACTATGTGCCTGACATCGTGCCAAGGGCTTTCCTTTGCTCAACCTTCCCTTGGAGGTAGACACAGCAACTACCCCATCCTAAAAGATGAGGAAACCGAAGCTCAGAACTGAAACAATGTGGACAGGGTCACACAGCAGGCAAGAGAGAGATCCAGGGGTCTGGGTGGGAGGCCCAGGCGCTGCGCTGCATTCAGCGGGAGGCCTTTCTCCCCATTCCATCCAAGGCCAGTCTCGGATCTGTGCACGCCCCGGGGAGGGGGAGGCCATGGCACTCACCTTCATAACCAGAAAGAAGGCAAGAGTCCCAAAGATGGTGAACCGTGGGTGGTACCATTCAAACCACAGGTTCTGGGGGTCGAGCTCCTTGGGCCAGGGCGGGGATGCGTTCCGGGTCATCAGCGCCCACGAGTGATTGTCGAACAGTGAGTCCAGATGCTCCTTCATGGATAGCTGGCACAGGGGACAGGCCGGAGCTCTGCAGGAGGGGGCTGGGCAGCAGTTCCTGCCACCTCCTCACCCTGACCCTGCCTCAAATCCTCCTTTGTCACCTCCCACCTTGGGAAGGGCTCTGACTCCCCAGAGCAGCGTCCTCAGCTAGAACAGCAGGATAACCCACAGGCTTCCCCTTACAGGTGTTGTGGGGATTAAGCAAAGTGACAGGCACAATGTAGGTGAGGGATGGGGGTTCCCCACTCCACCCACCCAGCTCAGCGCCCCTTACCCGAGAAGCCAGGAAGCGGCCCACGCCAGGGGGGTAGGTGATGGAGGCAAGAACCAAGGCCGCCAGGGCAGAATACAGAGGCTTGCTGTGGGGCGTGGGGTGGGGCATGAGCTCCCGTGCTGGTCCTCCTCGTCCCCCACCCCACAGAGGGGGAATGGGCAAGAGCAGGCCCCAACCCCATGAAGGCCGGGACTGAGGCAGAAACTGGAGGAGTGGGGGACACAGGGAAGGGCTGGAACCCATGCAAGCTTGCGGTGGGTGTGGAGCGGTGACCGTGGGGACCTGGAGAGAGCTGTTAGGAGGGAATAAGGGCTCCAGAAGCGGGGTGTGGGCTAGGAAGGTTTGGGGGCTCAGGAGGAGGGCGGCAGTGCAGTCAGAGGGTGAGGCTCTCTATGAAAGGGAGCCGTGGGCTCAGGAGGCTGAGAAAGATCCCCAGTGCCCGTCCAGAGCCTACCTGGTGGCCAGGAGTCTGGAGGTGACCCGGTTTGTCTTAACGAAACCAAGGAATGTTCGCTGACAGAAGAGGTAAGCGCAGCTCGCGATGCCGCAGATGGCCCTGGGGAGGGAAGGTGAGGCCGGAGCCCCGCCCCAGAACAAGGGCAGCTGCTCAGGCCTGGGCAAGGCCCCCAGTCGCGCTCTCAAGGGACCTGAGGCGCTCACTCACCCCAGCGCCACAAAAAAGAAGATCTCCGGCAGGTCGAATGGGACATCCACCCTGAAACTGGTCTTGTAGAGGGAGGTGATGGTCTCTGGGGCAGAAGGGGGAAGATCAGGGAACACGCCCTGACCACAGCCGAACCCAAGTCCCAGACGTGACAAACAGCGGTGAGGGGTGCTGGTCTTGCCCCTGAACGCCTTTTCCTGGCATTCAAGGCCCCAACAATCAGCCCTTCTTCTTTGTTCAGTTGTGACCCCTGGACTCTCAGAGGGGGAACCCCCATCCTTCACGCCCAGTACAGGTCAGCAAGGAGAGGGGAGAGGGAGAAAAGATGGGAGGAGGAGGGACGGGAAGGGAGCCAGGGCTGGGGTCTGGCTGTCTCATGGGGGCTCACCCTGCTCGCTGTTGAAGACCGCCAGGAGGCGGAACATGAAGGCTCCACAGGTGGCCGCAAAGAAGCCCCTCCAGTAATCCCAGACAGAGAAGTGGGAAGACATGACCTCGATGCTGAACAGGACGCCTGAAGGTGATGCTGAGCTCAGGGCAGAGCCCCACCTCCATCCATCCCAGCGCCCTGACCCCCCCTCCTGTCCTACTCTCCTACAGCTGAAGTGAGGGAGGCTGAGCCGGAGCCCAGGGAGGGCACCTGCATGCCCCCCTCCCCGCCCCCCCATCCCCATCCCTCCAACAGCCAATGGCAGGATTACCCCCATTTTACAGACAAAGAAGCGAAGCTCAGAGAGCTGAACTCACTGGCCCAGGGTCACACAGGGGAGCTGGATCTCCAACCCAGATCTGTCTGATGTGACCCAGGGTGGCTATGCCCTCAGAGGACTGCAGTAGGAACCAAGACCTGAGTTAGCCCCCACACCTCCTCCAGGGCCCTCAGCTGGACAGAGGGGTGAGCGGGACAGTCCCCAGCGCCAGGTGACTAGAGGGGAGTGGGAGGGCCCCAGGGTGCAAGGGAGGGGCATGATCTCACCACTGAAGGGTGCTGCAAACACCGTGGCCACGCCCACCGCTGCCGCCGCCACCAGCATCTCGTTCTGCTTGCTCTTGTTCTGGGGGGATCCCGAGTCCCGCACTCGGAGTCAGCCCCCACCCTCCCCTCCGTCTCATTCCTCCAAGGGGGCCCTCCCTGACCCCCTTACCTCAGACTCCCCAATGGCCTTGGTGTGCACCCGGCCCAGGTAGGCAGCAATCATCACAGACAGGTGCACGAAGGGGCCCTGCCGGGGAGGTGTGGACACAGGGCTCTGGTGGGGAGTCAGAGCCTTACTCCTCCCCCTTGGGGCCCAGGGCTGGGAGGCCGAGGGAGCCTCATTTAGGGCTTCCCAGCCACACCCTCATCCTCTGTTCTCTTAGCTCTTGGTCACGCTCTGGGGACTTGGCCTGCCTCCTAACCCAGGCCAGAAGCCCTAAAAGCAGGCATTGGACTGAATCTGCACTGACTCTGCTTCTGGAGGGTAAGGCGGGAAGGGCAGAGAAGGCGGGGTGGGGTGCTCTCACGCCTGCCCGTACCACTTTGCCCAGGAATATGGTGCTGCCGGTGGCCAGGGTGCAGGTGAGGCCCGCCACCTTGGCGCCGAAGTTCTTGATGTCCAGGTAGTCCTCCAACACCACGCCTGACAGGATGGTCTTCAGCTCCGGGATCCCGGAACCTTGGCAGTGGATGGTAGGGGGCAAGACAGGGGCGGTCTCTAGATTACACTCTGAACGCTTCACCCTACCCAAAATGTCTCCCATCATGATCTTGTCAGCTCCTCCGAAACCCTGAGTTAGGATCTGTAAGCTCATTTACAGATGAGGAAGCTGAGGGTCAGAGACGGGACGGGAGCTACCCGCGCCGTTTCACCTGAGCCTGGCAGAGAGCTACAGCAAGATGGGGGACACCCAGGATAGAATCTCAGGCCACCCCTGGATGTACCCCCGGAGCTGGGGGCAGAGCAGAGAGGCCTGGGGGAGCTGTGCCCTCTCGCAGCCCCTCCCAGGGGAGCCTGCCACCAGGGCTCCCCATCACCGGTCAGAAGTGCCCTCCGAAAGGAAGCAGAGCCAGCAGTAACCCCAGAGTCAAGATCTGGCCTTCTCGCGTGGTGTGACTTTGGGGCAAGCGACACGATACTTCTGAGCCTGGCTTTTTTGGCTGTGAAATGGGGCCACTGCCTCCTCCCTGCCCTATCAGAAGCCCGGAGGGATACAAAAGGGCTCTGGCGCCAGGCACGCAGGCACATGGCTCACCTCCAGAGAAGGGCGTGATGCTCTGGGAGAAGCCGGAGGAGAAGGAGACCAGGGCCACAGGATACACGGTCCAGGAAAGATACCGGAGCAGATGGCTGTCCCCAATTTCCCGGTATAACCACTTGTGTGCTGGGGACACCCGGGAGTCAGGAAGCCATCACAGGCTCTGTGGCCCTCAAGTGTCCACTGACCCAGAAAGGGAGGCTCAACGAGGGGAGGCCACCCCGTGAGTGGCAGATGCCCACACAGAGGCAGGACTAGGACCTTGGATGCACATCCCAGTGTTGTGGCTACCCACTGAATGACCCTGGGCAAGTGACTTAACCTCTGTGAGCCTCCATTTCCCTATCTGTCAAATGGGCTAGCGATGGGAGCGCCCTCTCGGGGTCACTGCGAGAAAGCACTCAGATGATGTCCAAAGTATGAGGCATAGCAGGTTCTTAGGATGGCACCTGACCAAGTCTACCAACCGGGTGTTAGAACCTTCCTGCCCATGCCCCCTGGTCCTGGGAGAACTCAGGGCGCAGAGAGTCCGCTGAAACACGGGGAAAGAAAGTTCAATGTCTGGTGGTCTAAGCAAGCACCCTCCCCTGGCGTTACTGAGCTGAGAGCAAGGAGGGAGGGAGGAGAAGGAACAGGGGCAGGGGGAAGAGGTGGGCATAGAGCTCAGGAATAAGGGCTCCTGGGAACATTCACGTATCTCTTGCCCATTGTGCAGATGAGGAGCCTGAGGCCCAGAGAAGGGCAGGAGGGTCACACAGCAAGTCAAGAGCAAAGCCTGGATCAGACCCAGACCTCCTCCCCCTGCGATGCACCTGGCGGCCCATCTGGCATCCCGAGAGCGTGTGTGGAAGCCTGTGTCCAGAGCAGGTGTGCATGCCAGGGAGGGGTTACCTCGGACCACGCGCCCAATAGCGAAGTTCATGGTGTAGCTGATCAGGGCCATGAGCACCCCGAGGGTCATCAGGAAGTACCAGTCCTCCCCCACGCGGAACAGCTTCTGCTTCAGCCACTCCAGGCCACCTGGGGCAGGGGCACCGGGTCACAGCCCAGGGCCTGGGGTAGGGCATGGGCAGTTCCTTCCCTGGAGGCCCGCTTGGGCCCGGGGCAGGGAGGGCAGGGGCAGTGCGGGACTGGCACCATGCGGTCAAGTCCAGGGTGGCTCAGAAGGGGCTCTGCACTGAGGGGCGAAGCAAAATTGTGGCAAGGGAAGGCAGCAGCACGGGTGGGTGCCAGGCCTGTGGGCCTCACCCCATGCTGGATACTCGTGTGAGATTGCTGGAGCCGGCAGGGGCCGGGGAGGGTGTGCTGAGAGCTACGGCTTTCTCCGGGGTCTCCACAGGGCACAGCTCAGAGAACACAAGAGGTTAGCAGGGGCCCTCCTTGTCTCCAGACCTGCAGACTTATCCTCCAGGCTGCACTGGGGTCAGGCTGGGAAGTACTCCCTGGGCCCGGAGCGAGGCCCCTAGCATTGACATAAGGATTTGGGGCTGCTTTCCTTGAAGGCAGAGAGCAGACATCGAGACCCACAGGCAGAGGGACAGGCAGTCAGGTCCCTGCCCCCCCCGTCACTGGGAGACCGCGGCACATGCCGGCGGGGCAGCTTGTGGGTTTCAAGGTGGGTGAGGGAAGTGGGGTCCGGGAAGAGGTGATGCCCTGAGGGGCCTTGGATAGGGAAAGGAAAGGGACCTGACTCTCACCTCGAATGCCTCGGCGGACACGGGGGCACGGGCCCCACAGCTCCCGAAGACTCACAGGGCTCCCTGAGGAGCCCTCACGCAGCCCCACCAGCTCTTCCATTGGGTCCCTGAGCAGACAGACAGACAGACTGTTGGTAAGCTGCCCCAGTGCCCTTAGCCGGCCACCTGCCCCTCCCAATACTGCTACCTCCCAGATAGGAAGGAGCAGAGGTGTTTTCCCACGTCTGCGTGCATGTGCGCGTGCACGTGAAGCCATCAGGAAGGGACATGGGCCTGATGTGTCCTCATCACTGAGTGGGTGTCGCTGAGAGTGGGCATATGTGCGTGAGGGTTCAGGGGTACGGGCCGGGGTCCCTGTGTCCTCTGTGCCCAGTAGCAGATTGGTCAAGGCAGGACCCCCAGCCCCAGAAGCCCCTTCCCGCTGCAGTGGACTCCGCTCCTATCCTCCCTCAACGCTTGGCTGCCTGTCTTGCACAGAGTAATCTCCTTGCCCAGCAGAGCCACTCACACCGTGGGGTCCCCAGGGACGGCTCTGACTCCCCAATGCCCATCCCTGAGCCCCCTTTCCTCTGCTCAGGCCACAGAAACAGGGAAATGGCAGGCCCACAAGGACAGCCCAGAAGGGTTCTAATGAGATGCTGGCTCCCTGCCGCCCAGCCTCCTGCTCCTGCCCGGCCTGCCTTGGCCCTGGCAGCTTCCACCCAAGTCCAGGCCCCCACTCCACACCCAAGGGCCCCTCACCTCTGTCCGTGGCCCCAGCCGGCCCTCCTCTAACAGAGACTCCTTTGCCTGCAGCCCAGGTGCGGCTGGACAGGTCTGAGCTCCACCAATCCCCACCCTGGGCGCCCCTCCTCCCTCCCCGCCCCACCGGGTTTACCCTGGCTATTAAGAGTGTCCTTGACAAACCACCCAGAACTGCCCAGGCAGGCTGAGCCCCGCAGGCCGGAACAGCCAAGGAGGACCAGGAGCTGGAGCTCCCTAGAACCCAGGAGAGCCTCGCAGAGGGTGGCGCTCAAACACTGGGGGCTCCCTGCGGCGGGCTGGGGGACATGGTACGGGGGGGGGGGGAGAAGCCTAGCACCCAGCAGCACGGTTAGGGGTCCTCTGCGGAGGCTGGATTCTCAGACCCGGACATGGAAAGAGTTTGAGGAAGCAGAGAAGGGAGAGGGGAGAAAGCCGATGAGGGGAAGAACCTGGGCAAAGGTGAGGGGCTTCATCACCTGATGTCCCAGCCACGGTGCTCAGCCCTCCCCCCCAAATCAGTGCGTGCTCACAGAAACCCAGCGGGGTGGGAGGTACTAGATCCCATGTTAAAGACATTGGAGGGCCGTCTGGGTGGCTCAGTTGGTTAAGCAACTGCCTTCAGCTCAGGTCATGATCCTGGAGACCCGGGATCGAGTCCCACATCGAGCTGCCTGCTCGGCAGGAAGCCTGCTTCTCCCTCTCTCACTCCCCCTGCTTGTGTTCCCTCTCTGGCTGTGTTTCTCTCTGTCAAATAAATAAAATCTTAAAAAAAAAAATCTTCATTCCATAGCTTTAAAAAAAATAAAAAAGACATTGGAGTCTCTGAGAGGCGATGCTCTTGTCCAAGGTCATGGACATGAGGGGCAGAGCCGGGATTCCCAGGCAGGTCTGCCTGACTCTAATGCCTGCCTACAGCTCCACGGCCCACCTTGCCCGGGGGGTGGGGGGAGGCCCACAGGCCGGAGCAGGGGCTGTGATGTGGGGAGCCACGGGCCTCTGAGGCCCGGAAGAACTTGAACTTGATCCTCAGGCCCAGTCCTTCTAGCCTCAGAGAACCACCTCTCAAACCACAGTGATTCTCAGTAAATGCCGCAGCCGGTCCTGCCCCAGTAGAGGGTAGGGGTGAGGACTTGAGGGGGAGGGAATGAGCACAGGTTATATTCAGGCCCTTTATGTCTGCAACACACTTCATCCTCCTGCATCCTTGTGAGTCAAGGGCAGGTGGCAGAGGATCAGGGAGGTGTAGTGACTTCTCTAAAGTTACACAGCAGAGGCTGAACCCAGATCTAGACTGGCTGGCTTTTCCCCTCCCCAGAGGTCCTCCAGCCCCTGTGGCTTTCATCGGTCAGGACAGGCGTTTGGGCACAAAGCTGAGGATTTGGGTCTGATGCCACTTTTGGAAAGATCTGGGATAACTGCCCTCTTTCCCTCCCCCAGACAAAGCTCGTGTCTGAAAATCAGGATGGTCCTTTCGTGACTTGTCAAAATCCTGGGACCCTGAGCCACCCTCTGCCAAGTCCATCCAAAACAGGAGCACAGGTATATGTGGTAGAAGGTGGGGCGGGCTTGCTGCTCCGCTCGGGCTGGGCCCCCAGTCGCCTCGCCACCCCAGCCTGGCGACTGTATACAGCATCAGGACAAGCGGCTGCCCTGTTGACATCCCAAACTCCAGTCTGTGGCTCGGGCCAGCTGCAGGCCATAATCCCACAGCCGGCATCAGCCACCCGGCAGGCCTTCTGGCCCCCGGAACACCAGGAAACCGGGGAGAGGGTAGCAATGTCCCTCCCAAAGCCCCTTTCCTGCGTCAAACCTTAGCAGCACTGGAGGGTAAGCCTGATGCTAGAACAGCTCTGTCACCCCAAAGGGTCCTGTACCACTCAGACCCTTGGTGTCCTCTTCTGTCCCATGAGGAAAGGTGGGGAGTCATGGGCACATTCCTCATCCCTCATGACTCCCCCAGAGCCTAGAACAGGGCCTCCCACATAGCAGGTGTTCAGCTGATGGGAACAGATGCCCGGTGCCTTCCCAAGACCCTAGATCAGAATCTTGGGATGCAGAGAGAGGAGTCTGTGTGCGTTAGTTTTCCCCAGGTGACTGGGATGCCCTGGTACATTTTGGATTTGAGGCAATGAATGAACTTGGAAGTTCCTTCCATCCCTATGATCTGGAGGGAAAGCATGCCCAGAGACAGGGGCATGGCCTTGATGAACTTTTGAGGTTCTCCAGGCCACAGAAGTCAGTCGATCCAGTACATTTATGGGCGATGCCTCAGGGATAGAAGGAAGGGGAGGAGGAACGGTGGGCGGGGGTGGGTAACGGGATCTGACGTCCAGGAGCAGTGACTCAGGCCCTCAGCACCATGACAGTGTGTCTGCATTTAGCCACTGGCTCTTGTTTCCCTGGCGGGCGGGAGGCCTCTGGGCCCCCCACCCCCGCCCCTACCCTCTTTCCATCTTGCCTCGCGCCGGTTACTTCCTGGCAGCCGCACTGGAACCCCTCGGCCAGGACAGGAGACACGGGAACGTTCACTAGGATGCAGATCCCTCTTGCTCCAGCCACCCCCCAACTCCCTGCTGCGGGAGACAGACCAGCACCAGTGATCGCCCCTAGATGGAGCCCCCCAGGGATGGTGTTCCTTGGGAGCCCAAGAAAAGAAAAACAGTCCCACCTTTAGGAGCCCCCAATCTAATGGGGACAGAGGGGGATCCCTGCACCAGGGGAACCACCAGTGTGACCTCTGTGGGGCTGTGGCAATCACAGGAAGAGGAATCAGAGCCCGTCTGGGCAGGAAGGGCAGGATTTGGAAAGAACAGAAACCCACACTGTAAACTGGGCAGCACCTACCACCCAGAATAGCCTCCCCTGCTTCACCCCCTGGATCCCCATCATGTCAGTCCTAGCTCTGCTGAGCTGTGGGTGGCCAGAGAGGGGCTTCAGGGCCGATATGTCTCCTTACACATATGGTCAGGTCACCCCAGCCTCCTGCAGGTTTTTGGGGTTTTTTTAAGATTTTTATTTATTTCTTTGTCAGAGAGAGAGAGTGAGCACAAGCAGGCAGAGAGGCAGGCAGAGGCAGAGGGAGAAGCAGGGTCTCCACTGGGCAGGGAGCCCGATGGAGGACTCGATCCCAGGACCCTGGGATCACGACATGAGCCGAAGGCAGCGCTTAACCAACTGAGCCACCCAGGCGCCCCTGTTTTTGTTTTTTTTTAAGATTTTATTTATTTATTTGACAGAAAGAAACACAGCCAGAGAGGGAACATAAGCAAGGGGAGTGAGAAAGGGAGAAGCAGGCTTCCCGCCGAGCAGAGAGCCTGATGTGGGGCTCGATCCCGGGTCTCCGGGATCATGACCTGAGCCGAAGGCAGTCGCTTAACCAACTGAGCCACCCAGGCGCCCCTGTTTTTGTTTTTTTTTTTAAGATTTTATTTGTTTATTTGAGAGAGAGAGAGAGAGAGAGACAGAAAGAATAAGCAGGAAACAGGGGAGGGGGAGAGGGAGAAGCAGAACCCCCCCCCCCCCGAGTCTGAGCAGGGAGCCCGATGTGGAGCTGGATCCCAGGACCCTGGGATGGTGACGTGAACTGACTGAGCCGCCCAGGTGCCCCTCCTGGAGAGATCTGATCAGACCCTTCCCTCGGAATCCCAGCTCTGTCACTCAACCACGTGCGAGCCCCGCCCTCTCTGTGTGAGGTTCCGCTTTCCCGCTTATAAAATGGGGAAAACACCTCTTTCCCAGAGCCCGGCCCTGTGGGATCAAGTGGGGCCGTGCTGGAAAGCTCACAGGCAGGAAGCACTCCAGAAGTCAGAGCCAGAATAGCATCTTGTGGCATTCTCCTTCACCTCTCCCTGAGATCCCACCCACCGCAGTCCAGAGCATCTCCACTGAGCTGGAGCCCCAGCAGACAGCTCCCAGCAACATAACCTTCTAGACCTTTAAGGACACTTACCAAATTACCTGCCCCCTCCCCTGAGTTCTGGCCCAAGCCCCACCCTGACCAAGGCCGCCAGCTTCCTCCTCTTGGGGCCCCAAAATGTTCTGAGAGTGGGGGGAGGGCAAGCACAGAATGTGGGTCCCCATGGGAGCGGGCAGGGGGACAGCTGCACATTCTATCCCCCCCTCCCGGGCTATCTCCGTCCTTCCTAAGAGACGACTGTAAACATTATCTGCCCTGAGGGAAGGAGTCTCTCACCTCACGAAGCCAGAAGCCAGCGGTCCAGCAGGTGGAGGTCCTCCATACCCCTCCACACCCCTCCACCTTCTGACCTCTCATCTCCCGCTCTCCCCAGAGCCAGGTGCTTGGGCCCCAGCTGACCTGACTGCCCACCACCTAGATCCCTTCTTACCAAAGACTGGAAGTTTCGGGGAGAGAGGACAGGAAACAGAAAGCCCTATCCTCAAGAAGCTTGCAATCTGATGGGGGAAGCATAGTAACACCCCCCCCCCCGCAGGGTGATGGCGGGGACAGGGACACAAACACTACACACACAAGGCCCTGGGGTGGGCACAGGGGTCTGAGTGGCGAGGGGACGGGTTGCCCCCCACCCCTGCCTCTGCGGGGGCCCGGGGCTGGACTTATCAGCCTGGAATGCCGAGCTGTGAGCTCAGCCGGGGCCTGCGTGTGCCGGACTGTCGGCAGGGCCGCCTCACCAGAGAAGATTTCCAGCCCCCTCCAGGCCTAAATTTAGCTAGGAGACAAGGGGCTGGCCCCAAGCCCAGGGACGGTCGGGCCTTATAAAGCGCGGGCAGTCAGGGCCCGGCACGCTCCCCCAGAGCCTGCTGCCCACACTCTCTCCTGTCCCGCTGCCTGCCTGGCCAGGGCCCGGCCACCGGCCCGTGGATGAGCCACAGGACCTCCTCCACCTACAGAGCGGAGAGAAGCTTCCATTCCTCCTCGTCCTCGTCCTCGTCCTCGTCCTCGTCCTCGTCCTCCTCAGCCTCCCGTGCCCTCCCAGCCCAGGACCCGCCCATGGAGAAAGCCCTGAGCATGTTTTCTGAGGATTTTGGCAGCTTCATGCGGCCGCGCTCCGAGCCCCTGGCCTTCCCAGGCAAGTTGTCGGGACTCAGAGGGGAGAGGCACAGGGAGGGAACCCCTGCCCCGGAGCACCTGGGAACGCAGCTGCCAAGGTGCCCAGAACAGGTGCTGCCCAGCTGTAGCCACGTGTGGCCACAGGGACAGATGTGGCCCCAAGAACAGGCTGGCCTCCAAGGAACGGCTGTGGCCCAGGGCTCAGCTCTGATGCCCACACAGGGCCGGTGGCCAGGAGCCCGGGACGACTGGTGGGGTTGAGGGGTGGGAGGTGTCTTCCAGCCTCCAGGCCTTGGGGCCCGCCACCCACAGAGTCACTCAGCTGCCCATGGGCAAGGCAGGCTGCAGGAGGTGATGAGAGATGGGCAGCCAGGTGGGGAACAAGAGCTGAGCAGGGTCAAGCCTGGGGGCCTGCCCCTTTCCCCGAAAGGAGCCCGAAAGCCGGGTTCTAGAGGTGCGAGCTGAGAAGGTGAGCCGCCCTACCCTGCCGGGGCTCAGCTCACAGCAGCCTTCCCCATAGCCCGTCCTGGGGCACCCGGCAACATCAAGACCCTCGGAGACGCCTACGAGTTTGCAGTGGATGTGAGTGACTTCTCGCCGGAAGACATCATTGTTACCACCTCTAATAACCACATCGAGGTGCGGGCTGAGAAGGTGAGCCACCCTACCCTGCCGGACCCCAGGTTCCACAGCTGTACCCGCCACCCGGTGCCCCCCCATGCCACTGCCGGACCCCGGGTTCCACAGCTGTACCTGCCGCCCGGTGCCCCCCGCATGCCACTGCCGGACCCCGGGTTCCACAGCTGTACCC